>WBNM01023453.1:88581-103861 GCA_013399055.1 Ramphastos sulfuratus
TCCCTGAAGGGACATTGTGGAGAGGCTGCTGCTGGGCTCTGCTCACAGGAAACTGGAGACAGAAGAAGGGGGAATGGCCTCAAGCTGAGGCTGGGGAGGTTTAGATTGGACATTAGGAAAAAGTTTTTCCTGGAGAGAGTGGTCAGGGACTGGAATGAGCTGCCCAGGGAGGTGGTGGAATCCCCCAGCCTGGCTGTGTTTAAGGTGGTTTGGATGAGGTGCTTGGGGCTGTGGTTTAAGGTGAATCTTGTAGAGCAGGGTTCTAGGTTGGGCTTGGTGACCCTGAGGGGCTGTGCCAGCCTGGGTGTGTCTGGGATTCTGTATAAGGCAATAAAACTCATCTGCAGGCAAAGAGCAGAAGCAACCAGGGCTGAGCTACAGAGCAGTCTTCCTGAATCGTGGCTGAAAGCAAAACCTTGCTGACAAAGTACCTGTTCTTGTGGTGTGTGACAGAAATAAATCCTGTGTCACACTTTGCTCAAGGTGATAGATAGCATTTCTGAAAATACTTCTACTGCTGCATTTTAAAACTCACATTCATTTAATGCTGGCTGGAGCCCACTGCCAGAAGTGAAACTCTGTCTGGGAAATGCCTTCCAGCAGAGCAGAGCAGAGGCCTGCTGCTGTTCCCATGCTGCACTCCATCACCACCCTGTCTGCACGCCCCACCAGCACAGAGCACTCCCTTACCCCGGCTGTCAGGGGTGTATTAAAACCAGCAAGAAGCCTTAGGAAGCACCAGGCAATAACCTGGCTTCCCAGTGAGTCTCCCTGGCCCTCCAGCTTCAGCTTTTCCCCTCATTTATACTGGGTTTGTTCTGGAGAATGAAGGTGAACACCTGCCCTGGCTTCGAGCTCTGCAGACCAAGCGTGCCACAGATGGGTGGGCACAATGTGACCCCTCAAGCTCTCAAAGCTAGACACACCACAGCTGAATCTTCTAACCTCATCTCCAGACCCTTTGTGAAAGGAGGTAGATTTAGATTAGGTATTAGGAAGAAATTCTTCACTGTGAGGGTGATGAGGCACTGGCACAGGTTGCCCAGAGAGGTGGGAGTTGCCCCAGCCCTGCAAACATAGCAGGTCAGGTCGGAGAGGACTCTGAGCAACCTGATTTAGCTGAAGATGTCCCTGCTGACTGCAGTGGGGGTTGCACTGGATGACCTTTAAAGGTCACTTCCATCCCAAACCAGGCTGTGATTCTCAGCCTAATCTGCAGAAATCCATAAGACAAATCTCTGTTCAAACGCAGCCCTTACTATGCAAAAGCTTAACAGTCCCTTTGGGGCCTTCTTTATGCCTGAACGAAAACAAAGGAGGCCATGAAATGCTTTTCTCTGCAAGACATTAAGAACCTGCCCCATTCATCCCCAGCAATGCCTTATAAACATTTTTCTGCTGAGTGCCTGAATTTAGTGTGTGAAACTCCACCAAGCCTGCCTGACAAAGTTTGAAATGACTTCACTGCTTTCATCTGTGTTTTGATTGCTGACATGAAAGCACCACGGATCTCTTAAGTCCTAACTAGGAAAACCTGGTTTGAAAGTAGAAAATCTGAGCAGTACTTGCTAAGATTGCATTCTCCACTAATCATTGCTGGCAACTGCCTTAGATAAACACCAAGTCAAAAACACTTTATGGCTTTCTCTCACCCTTTGAAATCCACTACAGGGTTTTGATGTGTGGCCAACACCTCTCTGATATCCCAATAGGTTGGCTTTACCCTCAGCCCTACTGCCTCTTCTATTAGATCCTTTCTCCCTTCTCAAAGTAAACCAAGGGGAAAATGTGCAAGTTTGACTCCTGGAGGTGACACAAGTGTAAAGTTATCTGAACTGAAATGGGAAAGGCTGCATTTACTGCCCCTTGCAGCTGACTGCAGGCTTGTGTCCTGGAATGGGTCTGTGCCAAGCCCAGCCTGCAGGCTCCCATGCCAAAAGCACTTTCTGAGCCATTCATTACTCACTGTTTGATACTCATTGCTTTCAAATACTACTGAAGCTTGCTACTCTGAATGAGTTAATCTTTTGGCTTGTAGTGTTCCTGGACCCACCTTCAGCTTCTTACAGTAACTAAAGCTACTGCAGCAAGCAGTGCTCCAGGCTGGGGACAGAGTGGCTGGAGAGCAGCCAGGCACAGAGGGACCTGGGGGTGCTGGCAGAGAGGAGCTGAAGATGAGGCAGCAGTGTGCCCAGGTGGGCAGCAGAGCCAATGGCATCCTGGCCTGGATCAGGAGCAGTGTGGCCAGCAGGAGCAGGGAGGTTCTTCTGCCCCTGTGCTCAGCACTGCTCAGGCCACACCTTGAGTGCTGTGTCCAGTTCTGGGCCCCTCAATTCAAGAGAGATGTTGAGGTGCTGGAAGGTGTCCAGAGAAGGGCAGCAAGGCTGGGGAGGGGCCTGGAGCACAGCCCTGTGAGGAGAGGCTGAGGGAGCTGGGGGTGTGCAGCCTGCACAAGAGGAGGCTCAGGGCAGACCTCATTGCTCTCTGCAGCTCCCTGAAGGGAGGTTGTAGCCAGCTGGGGTTGGGCTCTGCTGCCAGGCACCCAGGGACAGAACAAGAGGACACAGCCTCAAGCTGTGCCAGGGCAGGTTCAGGCTGGATGTTAGGAGGAAGTTGTTGGCAGAGAGAGTGATTGGCATTGGAATGGGCTGCCCAGGGAGGTGGTGGAGTGCCCATCCCTGGAGGTGTTGAAGCCAAGCCTGGCTGGGGCACTTAGTGCCATGGTCTGGTTGATTGGCCAGGGCTGGGTGCTAGGTTGGGCTGGGTGAGCTTGGAGCTCTCTTCCAACCTGCCTGATTCTCTGATTCAGTTTCAGCACAGCCTTGCTGGCTCAGAGCTCTGCTCTTGCTGCTCAGCATTCAGACCCTTACTCCACTTGCACTCATTACATCAAGCAGTTGGTGCATGATGCTCCTTGCCATCAGCCCCAAGCCAGCTCTACAGCCACATGCAGCTGTGGTTGTGACCCCAACTTATGAAGCTAAGCACTCTGTGGGGAGAAGTGAGGCTTGTCAAAGCATGGTGCAGAGCAGTCCTGGACAGCTTTGTGGCACAGGTTTAGAACACAATCCTAAGGCAGGAGAAGGCTCTCCCAGAGCCTGGGAGAAATTCCCAGTATCTTGAAAAAAAAAAAAAATCCTCACTGTAACACAAATACTTCAGACAGGTTTTAAGCTTAACACAGACAGGAAGTTCTGTGCCTAAACAAAAGGTAGAGAGCCTCAGTAATGAGTTTATCATCAGCAAAAGAGTGAAGCCAGATGCCTCTGATCTTACAAGATGAATGTTTGATTGACAGTATTTACATCTGTTGACTCCAGATTCATCCAACAAGGTTTGGAAGGCAGAACAGTCCCAGTGCAAAGGTCTGCAATGCTCACCTGGCTTAATGAACATTTTTCCATCCACTCCCCAGCAAAATAAAAACCTCAGTGATAAAAATAACCTGCTGTAAAAGTGCTCACATGTATATAAAACTTAAACTACAGCTGAAAAAGGAAACCTTTTACTGGAATGTTAAGTATCAGTAAAATCTCTCAGGTGCACAGTTAAGCTTTTAAAGAAGAGAAATAGGAGCTTGTGTCATCAGCATAACAAGTTTGTATGGTAAAACTCAGCCACTTCTCAGTTGCTGCTGCTCTGGAGACCCCACGTAGGAGCTCAGGAAAGTACTCCCTTTATTCATCAGTTAAACCCAAGCAGAACAGGTTTAAAGAGAATCTCATGGAAAAGAAAAGCAAAATGGGCTCTGGCCTTGCTTCAAAAATAAATCACCCTCCCAACAAAGTATCTGCCTGCTCCTAGCATGTGGCACCAGAGAATTTGCTTTGAGAACCACAGAACCACAGAACCACAGAATCACAGAATCATAGAACCAGTCAGGGTTGGAAGGGACCACAAGGAGCATCCAGTTCCAACCTCCCTGCCATGGGCAGGGACACCTCACACTAGAGCAGGTTGCCCAGAGCCACACTCAGCCTGGCCTTAAAAACTTCCAGGGAGGGAGCTTCTACCACCTCCCTGGGCAACCTGTGCCAGTCTCTCACCAATCTCATGCTGAAGAACTTCTTCCTAATGCCTAATCTGCTTCAGAGGGCTGCAGCAGCTCTGTTGTGAGGACAGGCTGAGAGAATTGGGGTTCTGCGGCCTGGAGAAGAGAAGGCTTCCAGGAGAGCTTGGAGTGGCCTTGCAGGATCTGAAGGGGGCTACAGGAAGGCTGGGGAGGGACTATTGACAAGGGCTTGGAATGCCAGGACAAGGGGAATGGGTTTGAAGTGGCAGAGAGGAGACTGAAAGTGGATGTTAGGAGGAAGTTGTTTGCAGTGAGGGTGGTGAGACACTGGCACAGGTTGCCCAGGGAGGTTGTGGAGCACAGAAGCACAGAATGGGATCTTTGATCACGTTGGGTGATTCTGTGCTCCACAACCTCGCTGGAGGTGTTCAAGGCCAGGTTGGATGAGTCCCTGAGTGACCTGTACTAGTGGGAGTCCCTGCCTATGGCAGAGGGTTGGAACTAGATGATCCTTGAGGTCCCTTCCAACCTTCCCATTCCATGATAATCTAAATCTCCCCTCCTCTAGCTTGGATCTATTCCCCACAATCCCATCATTTCCACTTGATGGAAGCAGTTCTATTAACCAAGTGGTTCAAATAAGCAATAGTTCTAGGAGGAGGTACAGAGCTGTTTATGCCCATTTGAATCCTTGGGCCTTTGTGATGAATTGCAGATTAATTGCTGATTAACTGTAGCCCACAGAACAGCCACTGTCACTTGACATATAAAACATACAAGGTTTTATCTCTTCATCCAGTTACATCAGTATAGTTTATATAGCAGACACATAAAAATCCCTAAACTCAGACAAATGGACTCTGTAGATTGTAAGCACCTGTCATGGTGGGAAACTGAGCCACTGCAGATGCCAACTCTCTGTCTTTACAGAATTATCATCCTATTCAGTCTGCAAGCTAAAAATACAGCTGGATTCCTGCTCAATAAATCACCTGTCACTTCCTCCTCCTCTCCCCCCTAATCCTAAAATAGCAAACTGTTCACCTAGCATTCACCTGCTGAAATTTGCATACAGGAGGCATTTCCTACAGAATTCAACCTTGCCACTGTGATCCCATAAACAGAAAGCTCCCCAGGCTTGCAAAGAGACATTCAGGAGTAGTTTTATCCCATCCCCATGCCCCTCTTAAATGCAATTCATAGCTCTGTTGCTAAGCATCAGTTAAAAAATCAAGTAAAAGGCAGAAGTGACCTAAAGAGCCTCCGTGCAATGGTTTGTCTTGGCAGATGTCAGGCAGACAGTGGTTGGAGCTGTTGGCCCAGCTACACCACACACACACACACACACACACACTCCTCCATCAAAAGTGTCAGCAGCATTGCTGAGCAACAGTGAGTAATAAGCTAAAAGCAAGAGCAGAGGTCTTCAAAGGCCAGCAAACAGCCCCAGAAATGCTTTGATACCCCAGGGACCAAAGGAATGTAAGGAGCAGGAAGCCTGACATGCTCCTGTACAGCCCAGGTTTCAGTTCTTTGCACAACCCAAACCAGCTTCACCCCCATCCCCCTACCCCCGCCAAGCTCCAGCCTCCCTCTCCAAACCCAAACTCCAGTTTCCATTGCTGATCTGCATTCCTGCTGCGACACCAAGAAAACATAAGTGGGGTGGGGAGGGATTATTTGGCCACTTTGCTTCCCAGAAAAATTGGCCTCTATGCTTTTGAGAGAGAAATGCAAAGTTTGGTGAACTGATTAGCATTTTACAAAACCCTTTTGGGAAGCCGATACCCAAATATTTTTCTTCTCCGAGTGCATTAATCTTTATTATTCCTATCCAACATAAGCTGAAGTGAAAACCAAGTGCAGCTGGTGGGAGGGCTGGGGGGGCATGTGCAGAGCTGTGCAGCTGCAGGAGCGAGCTCGGCGGCAGCCTGCTGCGGCTGGGCGCAGGCTGGGAGCCAACTGCGCCTGCAAGGAGTGTGCTGGGTCACAGGGGGTCTGCAGCCAACTGCTCCTAACACAGCTTTGCAGCGTGGGCCGAGCTGGGTCATGCTGCTATGGGTCACTATTGATTTGGGAAGAGAGCCTGCAGAGGCTGCCCCATGCTGCTCTTCTGCAGAGCCGTGCATGAGGGGTGCCCAAGTCACAGAATCACCGAATTAAGCAGGCTGGAAAAGACCTCTGGGATCATCCAGCCCAACCTAGCACCTAACACCTTCTCATTAACTAACTCATGGCACTGAGTGCCTCATGCAGCCTCCTCTTAAGCACCTTCAGGGATGAGGACTCCACCACCTCCCTGGGCAGCCCATTCCAATGCCAATCACTCTCTCTGCCAAGAGCTTCCTCCTAACATCCAGCCTAGACCTGCCCTGGCACAGCTTAAGGCTGTGTCCCCTCTTTCT
Organism: Ramphastos sulfuratus; assembly: GCA_013399055.1. Classification (NCBI taxonomy): domain Eukaryota; kingdom Metazoa; phylum Chordata; class Aves; order Piciformes; family Ramphastidae; genus Ramphastos; species Ramphastos sulfuratus. The sequence goes on from WBNM01023453.1 coordinate 94,999, forward strand.
GTTGCTGGTTGCTTCATTTCCTTCAATGCAACTTAACCCCCCTGGAACAAACCCCAATATTTAGGAATCTTTATTTAGTGCTTCTGCATCCATGCTACACAGAGCAGCTGGATTTTTCTGTCTCCATGGCAGGGAAAAATAGCAGAAGCAAGGAAGCAGGCAAAGAAGGAGTTCTAATTGAAAAGTTAAAATATTTAACACTGTCACTAAGTGAAATCTGCACTTTGCTTCGAAGGAAACCTTCCTATAAAACACTCACAGCATCAATTAGCTTCTAGTCTCCTTAAAATGGAATCTCAGGAAGAAAATGTTTTTAACCCTAATAATTAAATCCACAGAAATAAAAAAAAACTCCACAGAAATAAAAAGAAACCCACTGGGAAAAAAAAAATCCACAGAAATAAGAAGAAATCCACTGAAAAAAAAAAAACCCCACAGAATAAAAAGAAATCCACTGAAAAAAAAACCTCCACAGAAATAAAAAGAATTCCACTGGAAAAAAAAATCCACAGAATAAAAAGAAATCCACTGAAAGAAAAATCCACAGAATAAAAAGAAATCCACTGAAAGAAAAATCCACAGAAATAAAAAGAAATCCACTGGAAAAAAAATCCACAGAAATAAAAAGAAATCCACTGAAAAAAAAACCCACAGAAATAAAAAGAAATCCACTGAAAAAAAACCCCACAGAATAAAAATCCACAGAAAAAATCCAGAGAATTTTAAAAAAACATCAAGAAATAGAAAAATCCACAGAAATTTAAAAAAAAAGCAACAACAGAGGAATAAAAAATAAATCCACAGAAAAAAAACCCACACAGAAATAAAAAAATTAACAGAAAAAAACAATGCACAGAAATTTTTAAAAAATCTAGAAAGGAAATCAAAATCCACAGAAATAAAAAAATCCATAGAATTAAAAAAAATCCACAGAAATAAAAGAATCCATAGAATTAAAAAATCCACAGAAATAAAGAAAACCACAGAACTAAAAAAAAATCTACAGAAATAAAAAAATCCACAGGAAAAAAAAAAGCTACAGAAATAAAAAAAAGATCCACAGAAATAATACAAAAAATCCAGAAATTAAAAAAAAGAAATCCACAGGAAAAAAAAAATATCACCAGAAATAAAAAAAAACCAAAACACAGAAATAAAAAACATACACAGAAATTAAAATAAAAAAGAATCCACATAAATAAAAAAGAATCCACATAAATAAAAAAGAATCCACATAAATAAAAAAGAATCCACATAAATAAAAAAGAATCCACATAAATAAAAAAAAATCCACATAAATAAAAAAAAAATCCACAGGAGAAAAAAAAAAATCCAGAAATAAAAAGAATCCACAGAAAGAAAAAAAACCCTCCAGAGAAATAAAAAAAAGTCACAGAAATTAAAAAATCCGCAGAAATAAAAAAATACTATAGAAATAAAAAAAAAAAAACAATCCACAGAAATAAAAATAAAATCCACAGAAATTAAGAAAAAATCCACAGGAGAAAAAGAATTCAGAGGGAAAAAAAAATTCACAGGAAAAAAAAAATTCACAGAAATTAAAAAAAGCACAGAAAAAAAAAATCCACAGAAATTAAAAAAAAGAAAAAATCAGAGGAAAAACAAATCCACAGAAATAAAAAAAAATCACAGGAAAACAAATCCACAGAAATTAAAAAAAAAATCACAGCAAAAATACCACAGAAATTAAAAAAAATCACAGAAAAAAATCCACAGAAATAAAAAAAATCACAGAAAAAAAAAATCCACACCAAAAAAAAAATCACAGAAAAAAAATAATCCAGAGAAATTAAAAACTAAAATCCAGATAAAAAGCAGCATAACTACAGATGCTCACTTGTGCCCTGCTGTGCTGTCAGGCTGCTGGCCCAAAGGCTGTGCCTGGGGCTCTTGGTTTTGTTCCAAGCCATTTTCAGTGCCTAATTTTCCATTGCACAGCCGCCAGGATCAGCCCTGGTGTTAAAGATGAACTCAGAGTTCACATTCTCCAAGTCAGAGAAGAAAGAACAGCTTGGAGCTTACATTTCCAAGGAGTTCAGAGGTTGCCAAGTAGGTGTAGGAGTGCTCAGATGCAGCACCCTGGCTGGTTCCACTATGGCAGTGCTAAGTTATTTGAGAGCCCCCCAAAGCCTTGCCCAATATTTTCTTCTTTAAAAGAAAGAATATTTTGTCAGTGCCATGGGCAGAGGAATCAGTGCAGCCTCAGCAAGGCTGCAGATGGCACCAAGCTGTGTGGCACAGGAGACTTGCTAGAGGGCAGGGATCCATCCAGAGGGACCTGCACAGGCTGCAGAGCTGTGCCCAGGCCAACCTCAGGACATTCAACAAGGCCAAGTGNGGGAGGTTGTGGCTGCTCCCTCCCTGGAGGTGTTCAAGGTCAGGTTGGATGAGGCCTTGAGTGACCTGTGCTAGTGGGAGGTGTCCCTGCCGATGGCAGGGGGGTGGAACTGGATGATCCTTGAGGTCCCTTCCAACCTAAACCATTCTATGATTCTATAAAGCTACTCCTGGTTTACATGACCTTGTCATGGTTAATGATCAATGTTTTTTAAACAAAAGAAAAGGAAGAAACAAATCAACTTTTCAAATTTTGTGGCTTTGAAATAGATGAGATATTAATTACTGGGAAATGTTTCCACCTCAGTCAGAGGTCTCATGTGTCTGACCTCTGAATCTGAGCTGGGGTCTTGCTCAATTTAAACGATTCTTTCATTCAGCATCAGAGCACAGGAATTCACCCTCAAATGCAAAAAGGACAGTGACAAAATAAATACTGCCCAGTAATAGCAGTGTTGATGCAAAATACATGTCCAGAGAAGGGCCATGAGGATGAGCAGAGGGCTGGAGCTGCTCTGCTATGAGGACAGGCTGAGGTAGTTGGGGCTGTGCAGGCTGGAGAGGAGAAGGCTCCCAGGTGACCTTCTTGTGGCCTTCCAGTATCTGAAGGGGGCTACAAGAAAGTTGGGGAGGGACTTTTGAGGCTGTCAGGGAGTGATAGGAGTGGGGGGAATGGAGCAAAACTAGAAGTGAGTAGATTCAGATTGTATGTTAGGAAGAAGCTGTTCAGCATGAGGGTGGTGAGAGCCTGGCAGGGGTTGCCCAGGGAGGTGGTGGAAGCCTCATCCCTGGAGGTGTTTAAGGCCAGGCTGGATGAGGCTGTGGCCAGCCTGATCTACTGTGAGGTGTCCCTGCCCATGGCAAGGGGCTTGGAACTGGCTGCTCCTTGAGGTGCCTTCCCATCCTGACAACAGCCAGCTGAAATGCTTTTTCTCTCCTACTGCTCCTCCCATACTAAATCCATACATTAAGAGCAGTATGCCCTGGGGTATAAAAACACCAACTCGAACCAAAAGAAGAGTACAGTTAAAATGAAGCATTAACAACAACAATTTCAATGAAAAGAATTCTAATTAAAGCCAGAAAGCAGAAGTCAGAAAGGAAGTAGAGTGAGATGGTCAGGACATTCTCATCCAACTCTCTGCAGTTAATCCAAGGAGAACCAAAGAAAGCAGGAACTTATGAAAGCATTGTTCAAAGAGGGAATGTTTCTAGGAGGGAAAATGTCCCTTATCAAAATATTCTCTGTGATCCTCAAAACATGAGAGATAAATTAGTTTTAGCAGGGTAACATAGAGAGAGCCTTAAAACAGGGTTAAGGCAGAGAGCTGCAACCCCAGGAAGGCCAAATCTAAAGAGCTCTTCTGAGCAGAACCCTTGGGCTTGGTGCCTGAACTGCTGGGAGTGGTTGGTGCTCTGCAGCCCGAGCTGGGGAAGGCAGCAGAGTGCTCACTTGGCAAGAGGCATTCAGAGCATGCTCAGCCTCTCTGCCACACGGAAACTATAACTCATTGTGTTTTGACTCTCATTATTCCAGTAGTAAACATGAACGGGGGCCAACAGAAAACACTTCCTCTGCAGGCAGCTCTTGGGAGCAGTTCTCCTCCCCAGCTGTAAGTCACAGCAACCTGCCAAGGCCTCTGGCTTACCTGCAAATGCAACCCTTGGAGTTCACTGCCTAAGGCTAAAATCCAACTATCTCCTGCTGCTCTGGAGGCGTTTGAAAGAGAGGGACATAAAGCCTCAGCTATCAAATTCCCTCCCTATTTATGAGGGGCTCTCCTAGAATCCAATGGTTCTAAGCTATCTCCATTTATTATCCTGAAATATGCTGATTGAGAAATGGCTACCCCCAGGGCTAGATTTCAACCACGCTGCTGTTTCTCCAAGGGCTTGCTGCTGAGGGATGCACTATAAAGAAAAGGGACCTGGGAAAATGTTAGTTACACCAGACTGAACAACTTCCCTTCTGGAAACCACATCCAGTGCCTCCAAAGCCAAGAGAGCAAAGCAAAGCAAAGCAAAACACCATGAGCTAGTAGGTGGTAAGTTGGCAGGGGTAACTCCTGCTCTCCAAATGCTCTTCCAGAAGGGAAAATGAGCTAATCAGCTCCTTTGAAGCTGTACCTCTGATGCTAGTCTAGATGGCTTCAGATAGCAGAAGGGAGAATGTGAATTGCCAGTGAAGAACATGAGCTGCATACCCCTGAGGCTTTTGTCTTTGGTTATTTTTTCTTGTTGTTTGGTTTTTTTAAGCTGTTTTCTTGCTTTACCCTTTTCTGTCATCCAGCCAGCTTCAAGTTCTGCCTTCCATTTCATGCACCCTGCATACAAAGACCAGAAGCAGAACTGCAACAGGTACAAGGTCAGTTCTAAATGCATTAACCCTGGTTCTGAGCACAGCTCTGCAGACTCTTTTCTCTCCTATGTTCCTCAGAACCTTTGTTAGCTGAGTTTTCCCATTCCTCAAAGCATTGGAGTTACTCAGAACAACTCTGAGTATGTTCAGCACTTGGAGCTATTTCTCAGACTCTTCTCTCTCCTATGTTCCTCAGAACCTTTGTTAGCTGAGTTTTCCCATTCCTCAAAGCATTGGAGTTACTCAGAACAACTCTGAGTATGTTCAGCACTTGGAGCTATTTCTTTGCAGAGGCAGAAGGGAAAATCATGGTCAAATGCTCCTTGAGGTCCCTTCCAACCTTACTATTCGATGAAATTCCAAAGAGCACTTGGGAGAGGCACACAAAAGCTCCTCTTTAATTCACTCATTAGCAGGGAATTAAAACTGCACAGCTGCCTTTCCAGAGAGCTTAGCAAGGTGCCTGTCATATCAAGAACATCATCATCAACAGTGACTCAGTTACTCTTGGGAAAGCCACAGTAAACAAGTTGTTAGATGGGTGAAGGGAAGGTTGAGGTTGCTAAATTGGGGGTGCATCTTAAACAGGGAAGGTGAGGGATGGAAAGTAACTCCCACACCAACACCTCCCCCTAGAGACAAAGGAAGTATTTCATTCATTTCTCATGAAGAACACAAATAAGTATTTCTCCTGGGCTAAACACTGAATGCTGACTTCATTACTGCCTCCAGCAGAACTTTCAACCTGGTAACTGCACTGACATCTCCAACACAACAGCTTAGTCCACCTATCCATGCCTGGTGAGGAGAGGCTGAGGGGCCTGGGGCTGCTTAGTCTGCAAAAGAGAAGACTGAGAGGGGATTTAATCAATGTTTATAACTATCTGAGGGCTGGGGGTCAGGAGGGGGGGACAGGCTCTGCTCACTGCTGCCTGGGATAGGACAAGGAGCAATGGATGGAAGCTGCAGCACAGGAGGTTCCAGCTCAACACAAGGGGCAACTTCTTGCCTGGAAGGGTCCCAGAGCCCTGGCACAGGCTGCCCAGAGAGGCTGTGGAGTCTCCTTCTCTGGAGCCTTTGCAGGCCTGTCTGGCTGTGTTCTGTGTGCCCTGAGCTGGATTGTCTGGTCCTGCTCTGGCAGGGGGGTTGGACTGGATGAGCTCTTTGGGTCCCTCCTAACCCCTGACATCTGTGATCTCCTGAGCAGAGCCACTACACCAAGTGTGTTTTCATTCCAACTAGTAGCTACAATGGCTTGGAAGTCCCTGAGATTTACCCAGGGCAAATACTGCACCCCACAGAATCAGTCATTTTCTAACCACAAGAACAGTGCCTGGGCTGCCTCCCAGACCTTCCTGCCTGTGTAACAGCAAATCACCACTGTGCTTCCAACTACCTGAATTTCTGCAGCCTCCACTGCCTGCAAGGCTGACATTTATGACACAGAAAAGTGTTTCAGACTTCTTTTTTTCCCCATGTCAAATCCATTTCAGGAGGGCCAGCACTGGAGGAACAGTGCTCCTGCCTCATTTTGTGCATTTCAGAGTCACTTTGCATGGCACTAAGAAAACACACCCAGTAATTTAAAGTAATTAACATCATTACCCTCTGGATTCTAAGCTTGCTTGAGGGGAATTAATATAACCTTTCTGTGTGTCAGAGATACAAATATTAATTAAAGTAAAAGTTTTTATTTTAATTCTGGTTTTCTAAAAAAAAAAACTATTTAATAAATATATTTAATCACATGGATGCAAGAGTAAAAAACTGTTGGCAGCATTGTTTCCTTTTTCATAGAACCACAGAATCAGTCAGGGTTGGAAGGGACCACAAGGAGCAGCCAGCTCCATCCCCCCTGCCATGGGCAGGGACACCTCACACTAGATCAGGCTGGCCACAGCCTCATCCAGCCTGGCCTTAAACACCTCCAGGGATGAGGCTTCCACCACCTCCCTGGGCAACCCCTGCCAGGCTCTCACCACCCTCATGCTGAACAACTTCTTCCTAACCTCCAGTCTCAATCTCCACATTTCCAGCTTGGTTCTGAAGCAAGATCCTCATCTCATTCCCATGAGACTGAGCCCAAGCCAAGGCTGACATCAACAGGAACTACAGAGGACTTCAGACTTGGGCTAGAAGGCTTCTCAGGAGTAGTTCCACTTTCAACCAGACTTCCAGGAGCTTCTCAGCACAGGATTTACTCCAATGATACTTCAAGCCAGCAGCAAAGTGCAGTACTGAGCCCTGAGCTTACAATGACAATAAAAAGCAGTGGAACAAAAGCAGGTTTGAAGGACACAAGTGACAGTGTTATGGTTGAGGCTCCAAAACACATGATGGGAACAGGAAAAATTCTGAAAAAGAGCTGAGCACTGTTTGATAAAATAGCTGAATGCAGAGAAGTGAAAAGGGCAGAAAGCACTAGGAGGGACTTTGGAAAAGCAGGGCAAAGGAAATTCCTGGTTAAGACTGATCCATGAGGAGAGACTGAGGCAGTTGGGGCTGTGCAGGCTGGAGAGGAGAAGGCTCCCAGGTTACCTTCTTGTGGCCTTGCAGGATCTGAAGGGGGTACAAGAAAGCTGGGGAGGGACTTTTTAAGCTGTCAGGTAGTGACAGGACTGGGGGGAATGGAGCAAAACTGGAAATGGGGAGATTGAGACTGGATGTTAGGAAGAAGTTGTTGAGCATGAGGGTGGTGAGAGCCTGGCAGGGGTTGGCCAGGGAGGTGGTGGAAGCCTCATCCCTGGAGGTGTTTAAGGCCAGGCTGGATGAGGCTGTGGCCAGCCTGATCTAGTGTGAGGTGTCCCTGCCCATGGCAGGGGGTTGGAGCTGCTCCTTGTGGTCCCTTCCAACCCTGCCTGATTCTATGATTCTATGAGGAGGGGAAAACCCAAACAGAAGAGTCAAGCTGAGAATGCCAACCGCAAGTGTTTTTATGAAGCAGGCAGAACTGGAGCAATTGGCAGCAGCTCACCAGCTAAATAAATCAGATTACAGCAATCAATTCACTGGCTAAATTAATTAAAAGAGGGAATCAAATCAGGTTCCATGTGAGAAGTCAGGATGACATCAGCAGAGCAGAGAGCAAACACGTTCTGAGGCACCCAGCATCACTGCATGAGGTCTGACCTTGGACAAAGCTGCTGTGGTGGCTGCTAGTGTGTGGCTGAGCTGGGACTCAGCACATGCCTGTGGTGTCCCTTCCACAGCTGCTCTGGATCTGTGCCTCACTACAGGCTTTTAACTTTTATCACATCTTGAATCTAATCCCAGGTCCCAGTTAGCCTCAGCGTGCAATCAATCTGCACGAGCACTGAGCCCACATCATTTCGGTTTCTGCTTCTGGCCTTGTGTCCCAAACACCTTCCCAGGATGGAAAATGGTTCCTGCAAGATTTGGCAAGTCCTTGCCCTTCCCCACATGCCCCTGAATCTTCACCAAGTCACCAGTTCACTTCTGGTGCAGCTACACGAGAAAAAGAGACCAGTTGTGCTAGAGAGTCAAACCTTACAGCCTTCCAAGGGAGGAGTATCTGCAGCACAGGAGCATCCCAGAGGCAGCTCTCTGAGGGGAGGAAAGGTTTGCTGCATGGCTGCAGTTTTCAAGTCCTCAAAAACATACTTCAAATCAGTTTTGAAGGCCTCTGTCTTTACAGCTGATCTCTTTGGGGACTCTCTTGCAAAACTGATGGTTCAGTGTAATCTTAAACTCACAGAACCACAGAATTAAGCAGGCTGGAAAAGACCTCTGGGATCATCCAGCCCAACCTAGCACCTAACACCTTCTCATTAACTAACCCATGGCACTGAGTGCCTCATGCAGCCTCCTCTTAAGCACCTCCAGGGATGAGGACTCCACTACCTCCCTGGGCAGCCCATTCCAATGCCAATCACTCTTGCTGGGAAGAACTTCTGCCTAAGATCCAGCCTGAGCCTGCCCTGGCACAGCTTGAGGCTGTGTCCCCTTGTTCTGTCCCTGGGTGCCTGGCAGCAGAGCCCAACCCCAGCTGGCTCCAACCTCCCTTCAGGGAGCTGCAGAGAGCAATGAGGTCTGCCCTGAGCCTCCTCTTCTGCAGGCTGCACACCCCCAGCTCCCTCAGCAGATTTAGACTGGATGTTAGGAGGAAGTTGTTTGCAGTGAAGGTGC
>WBNM01023453.1:104210-118346 GCA_013399055.1 Ramphastos sulfuratus
TGAGGACAGGCTGAGAGAGTTGGGGCTCTGCAGCCTGGAGAAGAGAAGGCTTCCAGGAGAGCTTGGAGTGGCCTTGCAGGATCTGAAGGGGGCTCCAGGAAGGCTGGGGAGGGACTATTGACAAGGTCTTGTAATGCCAGGACAAGGGGCAATGGGTTTGAAGTGTCAGAGGGGAGATTGAAAGTGGATGTTAGGAGGAAGTTGTTTGCAGTGAGGGTGGTGAGACACTGGCACAGGTTGCCCAGGGAGGTTGTGGAGCACAGAAGCACAGAATGGGATCTTTGATCACGTTGAGTGATTCTGTGCTCCCCAACCTCCCTGGAGGTGTTCAAGGCCAGGCTGGATGAGACCTTAAGTGACCTGTTCTAGTGGAATGTGTCCCTGCCTATAGCAGGGGGTTGGAACTAGATGATCCTTGAGTTCCCTTCCAACCTTACCATTCCAGGATTCTATGATTCCCACTTTCTCTGTTTCTCCTCCACCTCTCGTTCTGCAAAGGACTTCTCCATACACTCTACCAGATAACTTCCTGACATCCTTCTTCACAACTCTCCTTTACTGTGACATTTACAAGAAAAAAACCATTGCAGTCCATTACCATTTGGTCTATTAATAAACTGCAGTTGAGTTCATTAGTAGAAATGAGCAGACAAAGCAGAAGTGCCTCTCTGTTTCTTCACACCATAGTCTGGCATGCATCATGGTTTGTGTTAGGCTATGCTCTCTGGAGCAAAGAGTGTCTTATCTCCAAGAACACAAAGCCAAACACAGAGGAGCCTACATATGCCTGCCTTGGATGTATTTTTCATCACTGTGGAAAGCACTTTCATTTTAATTAATGTATTCCCTTCCATTTTGATTTCACTCTATTATTAGATGGGCAGGAAGCTGAACAGATGTGTTTTAGCTTGGCCAATTTATCAACTCCAGCAAACAAATCAGTCATGAAAAAAGAAGGAAAAAAAAAAAAAGGCATTAAAGTCCTTTTTGATCTGCACTGTACAAAGTTTCTGCTGAAGGCAGCAGACACAGGAAGGTGAGGAACAGCTTCCCCACTATGGGCTGTGCCCAGCAATTTGGATCAAGCACAGCTTCTCTGCTGCAGTGACAGAACTCTGCTCACCCTGGCTGGCACAGCTCACGTGGCCTGGCACAGCCAGGAGCCTACAGAGCTCTGAAGGCTTTGAAGCCACCACTTCAGATGGGCAATGTCTCTGCTCTGAAGTCTCCTCTTAAGGGTGTTGACAATCCAGTGCCGATTTGAAGCCACCACTTCAGATGGGCAATGTCTCTGCTCTGAAGTCTCCTCTTAAGGGTGTTGACAATCCAGTGCCGATGGGAAGAAAGATTTGAAGTCTTCCACCAATTTAATTACTGTCCCCAAAGTAGATTTTGATAAAGATTGTATTTCAAGGAGATGATTTTTTTCCCACAGGCTTCTCTCAGAAGCCACAAAATTTAAATCTCAGGTGATGTTAAAAAAAAACAAAAGAAACAACAAAAAAAAGAAGAGATGTTATTGGGTTAGGCTCAGAGAAATGGTAAGAGGAAGGCTAAAAGTATTGCCAGGATACCAAGTAAGTGATTTGTAATTCTTTCCCCAACTTGAATGGCTGAGAGCAGCCCTGAGGAACAGGCCCTGGGGGTGTGGGGTGAGGAAAAGCTCAAGATGAGGCTGCAGTNGCTTTCCTTGCCTTCCTGTCCCTGCTTTTCTCTGCCTTCCTTCCCCTGCCTGCCTTCCCCTTCCTTCTGTTCCTTCCCTTTCTTTCCTTTCATTCCTTTCCCTTCCTTTCCCTTCCTATCCTTCCTTTCCCTCCCTTCCCTGCCTTCCTTCCCCTTCCTTTCTCTGCCTTCCCTTCCCCACCCTTTCCCTTCCTTTGTTTCCCTTCCCTTTCCTTCCTTTCTCTTCCTTCCCTTTCTTTCCCTTCCTTGCCTTTTCCAGAAAAGACCAAACAGAAGTGATTGCAGGCAGGAGCTCAGCAATGTAAGGTGCATGAACATTGGAAAACCTTTGCCAGGTTGCAGAGACCTGGCAGGCTGTGCATGTTCTGTAACACATCCTCACACCATGCAGTTGGGAAATTTAATAGATGATTGTTTTGGTTGGTTGGGTTTGGTTTGGTTTTTTTCCTCAAAGGGAGGGAGAATAAGTTCCAACCTTGCCCAAGATGATAAACTAGCATGTCAGGCAATGTTTCAGAACATTAAGGACAGTATTAGGGGATGGCCATCCCCAAAGAGTGTTTTGCAGCCCCAGGCAGCAATACAACTCACACCATTCCTCCCAGTTGTTTACTGGAGCTGGTTATCACCCTCAGTTTCTCTGCTGGAAGCCTCAGCCCTGATAAATCATGACCTACTTAACTGACATAATTATGGGCAGCATTACAGAGAGCTGGGTCAAGAGGCATAAAGCAAAGCATCATTCCTGGGCCTCCTTTTAAATTCACCATAACTTCATTAAACTCCTATTACTGACTACTGCAGAGAGTAAGGAAGGGAAACTGATTTTGCTGTTGAGAAATAACTTCCTTACAGCTAGCACCTCCTTGAGCCTCCAGCGAGCACCAGCTCCCAGCAGCTCCAGGGCATTTCAAACTGCAGCTATATTTTAATTTCCTTAAGCCACAGGACCTAGGCTGCAGCTCCAGCAGAGTCTGGAGTGGGACACTTGGTGCCAAGTTCCCTCCCCTGCTGTTCTCAGTGTGTGGTTTGCCACAGAGTTTTCTCAGAACGGGCAGGATGATGTCCCCTGCCTTGTGGAGGGAAAAACACCTTCAAAGGCAGGGGTTCAGTTGCTATTTTTGTGCTCAAATGAGTGTACCCTTTCCTTCCTGAATGACCAGGCCACCACTGGCCTCCAAAACCGTTTCCCTTCTTCCCACCCCTTCATTTCTTTCCAGTTTCCTCTCTCATCAGGCAATGATTCCAGCTGATCAAGACATGATGTGCTGTTTAAATCTCTTACATGTGAAGCTTTTCCCATGGTGACAAATATGAGCACCCAAGCACACTCCTCAGTCCATTTCCCACATCACACACAGCTACCTGCACAAGCCCTGAAGAATGTTCTGTTGGCACACAACACTTTGTGTAATTCTGCTGCTAAAACATTCCAAGCATTATCATAGAGTCATAGAAGGGTTTAGGTTGGAAGGGACCTCAAAGACCATCAAGTTCCAACCCCCNCCTGCTGCCCACACTGCTCTTGCTGCAGCCCAGCACACAGTTGCTGTCTGGGCTGCACTCACACTGCAGCCTCATCTTGAGCTTTTCCTCACCCCAGACCCCCAGGGCCTTTTCCTCAAGGCTGCTCTCCAGACATTTTCCACCCAGCCTTGATTTGAATTTGGGATTGCACCCACCCATGTGCAGGACCTTACACTTGGCCTTGTTGAATTTCTGCACCTAGAAATTTATTTGAACCTCATTATCGTAGTTCTTAATTATTACCTTAGCATTCCAGCTAAGCAAACCAATCACAGGATAAATGCCAGCATGCAAAGGATGAGGAGAAGCAAGGAGCTCAAGCTGCTCTTCCAGAAACTCACAATCCAGTTTCTGTCACTGGCCTACATCCTGCCCTGCCAACAGCTAACAGTTAGGCAGCCAGTGAATGAACCTGCATTAAATCACTGCCAGAACAAGTAAAAAGCAAGCAGCTGCTGAAGACTACTTCAACTCAGAGATGAGTAAATCTCTATTTTGATGGCTACAAACAGAGCATACTCTTGAGCTTAATCACTGCAACCAGAACTGCTACTCAGTGAGGAAAGAGCAATTTTCAAGATGACACTCAGCAATTCAGTTCATAAAAAGTTAATCAGCTTTCTGCTTCCCACCCAAGCACATGGAGAGTTCTCCAGCACTGCTCCCTTGGGGTGTGGAATGCACCCAGAGTCAATAGCTGCAGCACATGCATTTTTTCTCCCCCTGTTTGATTAATTCTTTCACAGTACCATTAATGAATTATGTTCTGGTTCTGTATTTGTGACCATCCAAGGTATTCACTTCACAGAATATAAAACTTCATGTCCCACCTACTCCAAGGTGTTTCTGCTGCTCATTGCATTCTGCAAGGCATGGATAAACAAAACCTGCCAGTTTGTGATGCCTTAAAGCTTCTCTACCCCCTTCAACTTTCCTGTATTGATTTTCATTTCCTTTATACATTCATCTGACTGGAATGGAAGGGAGGAACAATTATTTGATTGGTTTTGTTCATGCACAGAGTAACAAATGCAATTATCTGAAAGGCAGGAGTGTGTGTTCATTTTCAACTCCAGACAGTCTGCAAAACACAATGTACTGAAAACTTGCATTGCCTGTGGCAAAAGATCAGAGAATCACAGAATTAACCAGGCTGGAAAAGACCTGAGATCATCCAGCCCAGCCTATCACCTAACACCTTCTAATTAACTAACCCATGGCACCGAGTGCCTCATGCAGCCTCCTCTTAAACACCTCCAGGNTAGAACCCTGCACTTAGCCTTGTTCAATCTCATCCCATTGGCCTCTGCCCACCCATGCAGCCTGCCCAGGTCCCTCTGCAGAGCCTCCTACCCTCCAACAGCTCCACACCTGCTCCTGACTTGGTGTCCTCTGCAACTTACTGATGCTGAACTCAATCCCCTGGTCCAGATCATCAATAAAGGTATTGAACAGGACTGGGCCCAGCACTGATCCCTGGGGGGCACCACTGGTGACTTGGATTTGTTCATCTCTACTGGCCAATGTTTGCTGGGGAAGTTGAGAATTCTACAGGTTTAATCCCTCAGAGGTGAGATCTGCAGCACAGCTGAGCAGCAGCTGGTAGCAGCACATCAGAAAGCCACGAGAGACAGCAATGAGGCTCCTGTGGGGTGCACACTCACCTGCTTTCAGGTCCTGGTTGAAGCGAGAGTACTTGGAGCGCTCGAGCAGGGGCAGGCAGTGCTCGATGGGCATCCAGATGTATGTCTCTGGGCACAGCAAGTCAGAAGGCCTGTACTGACCCTGGGCAGGAGAAAAGGGAACCATGAAAAAGAGGGCACTTGCACCATCTGAACACTCTGCCTCCAGCTCCCTCCTGGGAACAAGGAATAGTTTAAAGCTGATCCATGGCAAATGAGCCAGAAACAGCTTCACTGAAGGTATCTCTTTAGTGATTTCAGCACCAGCTCAGGAATGCAAACTCAACCTTGACACCTGCAGAAGATGAGGCATAAGAGGTTCCATGTTTGAGGCACAGGAGGTTCCAGGTGAACCTGAGGAAGAATTTTTTTCCCTGTGAGGGGGACAGAGCCCTGGCACAGGCTGCCCAGGGAGTTGTGGAGTCTCCCTCTCTGGAGATACTCAAGACCTGCCTGGATGTGCTCCTGTGTGATCTACTCTGGGTGATGCTGCTCTGGCAGGGGGGCTGGACCAGATAGACTTTGGAGGTCCCTTCCAGCCCCTGACATTCTGTGATTCTATGAAAATGCAACATTAACATCACACAGTTTTATGGCATTCAGGATGAACTGGGATAGTTTGGGCTTTGCTTACTGAAAGTCTAAGTTACCCCAGAGCTCTGCTGAGCTGGTGCCAACACTAAAAGCACCTCTAGAAGCAGCTTGACTCAAGTGTTGGCAACTCCAGCAAATAATGGAGACAACCCCCCCTGCAAAAGCTGATAGAGAGCAAGCAGGATGGTGGTGTTCTTGTGTTAGTGACAAAGCATTTTGTTCATTGCTACTGAAAGAGCAACATTTCCTTTCTGATCCACTGAAGTGTTGCTGGCATAGCCTACAGGTAATGGTTAGTGCAATTCTAGCACTCCTGTGGATTTATTAAAAATACATTCTTTGCAGGTATTTCCAGAAGCTAAACACTCATCACTATTTTCCCTTCAGCTACAAACACACACACACAAAAATCAGCAGCTCAGCAACAATAACCTCCTCTAATCAGATCTTCAGTTGATTTAAAACAAGATTATTCATCAGCCTATAACTTAAGTCAAAAGTACATCTTTGAACCATTATTCATCTCATTCCCATCCTGTCAACATTCAGAGTCATGTGGTGGCAATATTAAATTAGTTTTTGAACTGAAAAATCATTTTTGTGCATCAGCTTGAAAAGCAGACATAGAGCAAAGGGGATTCAGAAGTTTAAGGCTCTGAGTTGCACAGGTTTTGAGGCAACAGTCAAAGACTGGGTGTGAGAAGTCACAGTGCAGTTGATGCAGCTTAAGAGTTCCTCACAGCACTTGAAATATGCAATGAGGGTAACCAATCTGATCTCAGGTTGGGTTTTTTTTGCAATCATAGAGTGGCTTGGGTTGGAAGGGAGATCGGAAGAGCACACGTCTGATCTCAGGTTGGGTTTTTTTTGCAATCATAGAGTGGCTTGGGTTGGAAGGGACCTTTAGAGGTCATCCAGTACAAGCCCCTGCAGTCAGCAGGGACATGTGCAAGTGGATCAGGTTGCTCTGAGCCCCACTCGGCCTGACCCTGCACATTTCCATGGATGGGGCACCTACAGCCTCCCTGAGCAACCTGTGCCAGTGTCTCACCACCCTCACTGCAAAAAAATTCTTCCTTCTCTCTAGTCTAAATCTCTTTTAATTGCACACCATCACCACTTGTCCTGTCACAACAGGCCCTGCTAAAAGCCTGTCCCCATCTTTCTTACAGGTCCCCTTTAAGTACTGGAAGGCTGCAATAAGGTCTCCCTGGAGCCTTCTCTTCTCCAGGCTGAACCACCTCAACTCTCATCCTTTCTTCCAGCCCTCTTCTCCCAGCATCATCTATGGAAAGAAAAAGGCAAAGGAGCTGCACAGTGTTTGGGAAGGGACTCAGTGCCCCTTACAGCACTCCTAGAAGGTACAGTCCTTGCTCAGCTCCTTACAGCACTCCTAGAAGGTACAGTCCTTGCTCAGCTCCTTACAGCACTCCTAGAAGGTACAGTCCTTGCTCAGCCCCTTACAGCACTCCTAGAAGGTGCCATCCCTACACCTTGAAGCAGATCACTCTTATGAATCCCACACATGAGAATCACACCAAAGGCCTACTCTGAATTTCCCAGTTCCTTCTATCACCTCACAGCATGTCACAAAAAGGGCTGTACAAAAGTGACTGCAGTGCAGCACTGCCAGAACCACAGAGCTGCTTTAACACTGAGCAAACACTAACAGGGAAAATGCTGACCCAACCATCACTGTCTATCCAGTTATTTATTTTTGGAAAACACCCTTCTTAGTAGGGAAACAGGGAGAAAAAGTGCTGAGGGGACTTCTGGTAGATGTTTTCTTCCCCCTGAATTTGGAATCTGGTGAAGAAACTCCCCTGAAGGGTAAACCACTGCCCAGTGGCACACCCTGTGATCAGAGGGAGAAGCAAGCCACTGCTGCTCCTCAGCAGCCTTCCTGTCTAAAGCCAGTCCCAAACACACCAGAAGGTATTTCCCCTCTGAAGGCTTTCATTTACACTACAGGTTAAACCCACATCCTGTGACTCACTCTGTGGAGGAAGTGGGAAGCCAGGGACACACTGAGGCAAGCTTCCCCAGGCACACCTTTGGTGCTGTGTCTGTACTGATAGCATCAGAAAGGGAATCCACAGAATTTGTTAAACCCAAATGCAATCATTCCTGAGGGCTTCTGCCTTTCCCAATTTACTGCCTCATTCTCAATTTACTTCCTTAAAAATGTCTAAAACCTCAATATGAAAATAAACAACTATAAATTATAGAATCATAGAATCAGGCAGGTTGGAAGAGAGCTCCAAGCTCACCCAGCCCAACCTAGCACCCAGCCCCAGCCAATCAACCAGACCATGGCACTAAGTGCCCCAACCAAGCTTTGCTTCAACACCTCCAGCCATGAGCACTCCACCACCTCCCTGGGCAGCCCATTCCAATGCCAATCACTCTTGCTGGGAAGAACTTCTGCCTAGCATCTAGCCTGAACCTGCCCTGGCACAGCTTGAGGCTGTGTCCCCTTGTTCTGTCCCTGGGTGCCTGGCAGCAGAGCCCAACCCCAGCTGGCTACAACCTCCCTTCAGGGAGCTGCAGAGAGCAATGAGGTCTGCCTTGAGCCCCATCCACCTCACACTTTTTTTTCCTCCCCTCTCCCTTTATTCCTGGACTAGGAAAAAAAAAAAGAAAACAAACCTTAACCTGAGAGCCAGATTCTGCCTCAGGTACAGAAGCATCTGTACTTCAAGAAAAAAAAATGTTAATATTTCATTACTCTATCTAAACTGATTACATCACCTTAAATAATTGCCTCTAAGCACACTACTCCTACTCCTTCTTCTTCTTACTTTGTAAGATAACACCCAACATAAATCCCAAATGGAAAGGGGGTGCCCAGAAGGGAACTGCTGCAGAGCAATATATCACAGCACAACTTCATCAGGCATGCAAAACTGGTTTTGCAAATCCTTTCTCTTTAGCTCCAGGTTGTGTCAGCACTCATAGAATCATACAATGGTAAGGTTGGAAGGGACCTCAAGGATCAGCCAGTTCCAACCCCCTGCCATAGGCAGGGACACCTCCCACTAGCACAGGTCACTCAAGGCCTCCTCCAACCTGGCCTTGAACACCTCCAGGGAGGGAGGGGAGCACAGAAGCACCCAACCTGATCTATGATCTCGTTGGGTGATTCTGTGCTCCACAACCTCCCTGGGCAACCTGTGCCAGTGTCTCACCACCCTCACTGCAAACAACTTCCTCCTAACATCCACTTTCAATCTCCCCTCTGCCACTTCAAACCCATTGCCCCTTGTCCTGTCATTGCAATACTTTGTCAATAGTCCCTCCCCAGCCTTCCTGTAGCCTCCTTCAGATCCTGCAAGGCCACTCCAAGCTCTCCTGGAAGCCTTCTCTTCTGCAGGCTGCAGAGCCCCAACTCTCTCAGCCTGTCCTCAGAGCAGAGCTGCTGCAGCCCTTTGAGCATCTTCGTGGCCCTACAACTTGGTCTGTCCTCACAACTCAGTCTGTCTACAGGAAAACTCCACAATCAAACCCATTTTGCTTTCCTTTCTCTCCTAGCATAAAAGCTCTTGCACAGTAGCACTGCTCATGCTGTCCAGACTGGGGCAGGTTCAGGCTGGATGTTAGGAAGACGCTGTTGGCAGAGAGAGTGATTGGCATTGGAATGGGCTGCCCAGGGAGCTGGTGGAGTGCCCATGCCTGGAGGTGTTGAAGCCAAGCCTGGCTGGGGCACTTAGTGCCATGGTCTGGTTGATTGGCTGGGGCTGGGTGCTAGGTTGGGCTGGGTGAGCTTGGAGCTCTCTTCCAACCTGCCTGATTCTGTGGCTCTGTGATGCTATGACCATGCTGGGAACACTCAGCTACATGACTTTAAACAAGTATCACCTTACAGAACACCCCTGAGCACTCGCCCTCTGCTGAAGAGCTCTCAGTCAGGACACAACAACTGCACATCTCTGCCTCCACACCTACTTTTGTCCAAGGAGATGTGAGAGGCTATTCTGACATGGGGTTTGGAAATGGAAAAGGAAAAACACATTCCTCCAACACTTCAAGTACTTTCTGATGCTGTTTAAACTTTCCATGGGCATCCAGGAACACCCTTCTTGAGAAAGGATATCAGCACAGTTTGAGCTGTTGAAACAACCCCTGTGGATCATACCAGATGCCTATGACAGAGTCAGATCTCTGACAGCTGTCAATATAAAACACTCAGTAAAGAGAAAAAAAAAAAATCAGTGCAAGCATATAGTGTTACTCTGGCAATATCCTTTTGGCCTCCAACAGTTTGCAACAGAGATCCTCTCTACTCTGCCCTGGTGAGGTCACATCTGGAGTCCTGTGTCCAGTTCTGGGCCCCCCAGTTCAAGAGGGACATAGAAGTGCTGGAGAGAGTCCAGCCCAGAGCCACGAAGATGCTGAAGGGAATGGAAGAGCTCTGTTAGGAGGAGAGCCTGAGGGAGCTGGGGCTGTGCTGCTGGCAGAGGAGGAGCTGAGAGGTGACCTCAGCAATGGTTCTAAAGATGTGCAGGGTGAGTGGCAGGAGGCTGGAGCCAGGCTCTGCTGGGTGATGCCCAGGGACAGCACAAGGGGCACTGGGTGCAAGCTGAGGCGTAGGAAGCTTCATTTAAACATGAGGAGGATTTTTTTTCCCCTGTGAGGGTGACAAAACCCTGGCACAGGCTGCCCAGGGGGGTTGTGGAGTCTCCCTCTCTGGAGATACTCAAACCCTGCCTGGATGTGTTCCTGTGTGGTCTGCTGTGGGTGATGCTGCTCTGGCAGGGGGCCTGGACCAGGTGAGCTTTGGAGGTCCCTTCCAGCCCCTGACCCTCTGTGATTCTGTGATACAAGCAGGATAAGTTCATTAATAATTTTCCCATTCAGTAATTCCAAGCAACTGTTTGGATTTACTTTGGTTTGATCGCTCCTACCTGTTACAGAAATGCAGTGAACAATCCCTGCCTCATCACTACACCACTCACAACATCACAGACAAGCAGGATACCTCCCTCAGTCTGAAGGCACATAAAGGCTGCACTGCATAGAATCATAGAATGGTAAGGTTGGAAGGGACCTCAAAGCTCAGCCAGTTCCAACCCCCTGCCATAGGCAGGGACACCTCCCACTAGCACAGGTCACTCAAGGCCTCATCCAACCTGGCCTTGAACACCTCCAGGGAGGGAGCAGCCACAACCTCCCTGGGCAACCTGTGCCAGTGTCTCACCACCCTCACTGTAAAGAACTTCCTCCTAACATCCAGTCTAAATCTCCCCTCTGCCAGTTCAAACCCATTGCCCCTTGTCCTGGCATTGCAAGCCCTTGTAAACAGTCCTCCTACACAACCTATTCTGTACCTTTAACCACCCCAAGTCCATCCTTTTTCCAGTTTGCCTTTCTCTCCTCTGAAACAGGGAAGAAAAGGCTACAGAGGCAAAACATCCAAACTGCATTCTCAAGGAGTAGCAGAGCACAAAGCATGAGAGAGAGATAGAAAAAGGAAGACAAAAGATAAAAACTGCATCTTGAAAAAATCTTTCAGTAATTGTTCAACTGGCTCGATGGAAACACAATCCTCAAAAGTAGGATAGCTAAGGAATTGCTGAGTCTGTGGTTTCTTCTACCAAGTCAACTCCCTGTGATATAAATGTGACTATTTAATGCATGACCCCCCCGAGATGCTTTATTTACACTGATGTTTGGGGCATTTTTCCTCCTACATACAAGCAAGAGCCTTTAAGGGCCTTTCCCCTATATTAGACATTTTAACGGGAACCTTCTGGAAAGAAAAGTGTACAGTGAGGCTGCCAAGCCTAAATTAATACTTCACACCACCACTGTTCTATGGTTTACAGTTCCCAAATTAGAGCTGACCAGAGCTGCTCTGAACTTTTGTCCCGCAGGAAGGGCAAAGGTTTTAATGAGACTTTAATCTGGAGATTACTTTTAAATATTTCACAAAATCTGAGGGCTTTGGGAAGCATTTGAGATGAAAACCACCAGCAGAGTTTGTTTTTGTAGTCTAAGTACAATTTAAAACCTAAAACTACTGAGAAAGAGAACGGTCTTAAAAATGAAGCAGGTCAAGCAGCAGCAGCATTGCAAAAGCCCGAGAGGAAGGTTAAACACACATCTCCCTCTTTTATCAGGTAGGCTGCACATCTGCATCCCATTTTTCCACAATAAACCTATTGATCTTTTATTAAAAGTGAATTAAGACTGCCTTGGTCTCCACTTCCAGCCAGCTGCTTTAAAAAGAAGCTCTCAGGCTAGGTAAACAAAGTAACCCCAAATTCTCAACAGAGGGGGGAGGCACAGCCGGAGAAGGCGCACGCCAGGCTCTGGGTTTACTGCATTCAGCCCTCTCACTGACAGACAGCCCCGCTGGAAGCCAGCAGCACAGTCCTACAGCAGCCCCTTGCTCCCTGATTTCATTCCATCAACAGAAATAGACTTCATTGATCCCCAGGAGAGCCCTTTGGAAGGAAGTGGAAGTGCTGCGTGCGCACAGAGGGAGGCTGGGCCGTGCCAGGCTGCGCCCGCGCGGAGCTGCACATCTGAGTCCGGTTGTGCTCCCAGCCACCCGCACTCGCCCACATGGGATCCAGCTGGGGACAACCTGAAAGGCTGACAACAAAAAAAACCCACCCCAAGCCAGCCCACACGTACTCACCCCCACCTCCCAGCCATTTTTTAATTTGCTTTTAAATCTTTCTAAGCAAGGCAAAAGCTGCCAGGGTTCAGAGACATGAAGTGAAGCGAGCAGCTTCGTGTGTCACTCAGAGGCGGCTGGAGACTGCTGAGCTGTCACCACAAAGCCTATCTCTGAGTGGAATTAAATCATACAACAGTTTTGCTTGGTAAAGACCTTGAAGGTCATCTAGTCCACCCCCCCTGCACTCAGCAGGGACATCTGTGACTAGATCAGGTTGCTCTGAGCCCCATCAAGCCTGACCTTGTATATTTCCATGGATGTGGCATCTATCATCTCTCCAGGCAACCTGTGCCAGTGTCTCACCACCCTCACTGTCAACAACTTCCTCCTAACATCCACTTTCAATCTCCCCTCTGCCAGTTCAAACCCATTCCCCTTGTCCTGGCATTGCAAGACCTTGTCAATAGTCCCTCCCCAGCCTTCCTGTAGCCCCCTTCAGATCCTGGAAGGCTACTCTAAGGTCTCCTGGAAGCCTTCTCTTCTCCAGGCTGCAGAGCCCCAACTCTCTCAGCCTGTCCTCACAGCAGAGCTGCTGCAGCCCTCTCAGCATCTTGGTGGCCTCCTCTGGACTGGCTCCAACACTTCCATGTCCTTCCTGTGCTGGGGGCTCCAGAACTGCACACAGGACTGCAGCTGGGGTCTGAGGAGAGCAGAGCAAAGGGGCAGAATCCCCTCCCTTGCCCTGCTGCCCACACTGCTCTTGAAGCTACTCAAGAATCCTCAAAAGAGTAGCATGGTTTGAGAAAGCTTGAGTGGAAAATAAAAAGAAAGCAGAATTAAGCCTGTAGAGAAGATCCTCTTCATCCCTGTAGAGAAGCTCCTCTTTATCCCTGCAGAGAAGCTCCTCTTTATCCCTGCAGAGAAGCTCCTCTTTATCACATCTAAGTTTTAAGCAACTTTTTCAACAACTTCAAAAAATATCAACTCTATTAGAGGGAAATCTGCAACAGGCACTGCCTTCTTACTTCAAAAAGCCAAGGTCTTGGGGAAATAATCACAGCCTGATGACTGAAATGGAACTTGTTTACTTTAAATCTGCAGCAGAGTATCTTCAGGAGACTCCGACACTAAACTTGGAAAGAGAGACTTGAAAAAGAACTCGAACAAAAAGATAAAACTCAAGTAGGGGCCTCAAGAGGAATGCTTCATTAGAGACTATGTTGACTTAGGCCTATCTCAAAAGGAGTTTATTTTGGCAGCTGTGAGAAGCAGAAGGAAAAAAAAAAAAAAAGAAAGTTGAGTGTTTCAATCCTGTGGATCACAAAATCTTTCTCTGGAAGAGTTGCCATAAACTGAAAATCTTTTTTTGAGTTCATTAAATTAAGTGTATGAAATTAAGTATTACTTTAAATATAAGAAAATAAATGTCCAAGTGAAATAATCACAGGGAAAATATGCACAGCCTAATACATTATACTTAACACTTTGCACTTGCATGCACAGAATTGTCCCATCCATATCAAATAGCTTAAAACACTCATGAATACCTCACTGGTTGCAGTCAAATCCAAAAGAGCAGCATTCAGCTAAGCAGCTTACAGATGTACTCCATGAGAAAGCTAAATTACTGCCCTGTCAAAGAGCCTCCTGCTCCCCAGGGGAAAACACTACAGACTGTGTTTGTGTAAGAGAAATTAAAAAATAAATATCCCAGCGCCAAATGAAATGGGCAGGATTTAAATGCAGGTCAGGAGGCTTTAAAGGAGTTTTCTGTACACACACAGAGGCAAGCAGAACATCAACTATCACCACAGAGCAAGCACCAGCACCACAGAAATGGGTGCAGAGCAGCTGCACATGGAAGTGTTGGAGCAGGTCGAGAGGAGGCCACCAAGATGCTGAGAGGGCTGCAGCAGCTGTGCTGTGAGGACAGGCTGAGAGAGTTGGGGCTCTGCAGCCTGCAGAAGAGAAGGCTTCCAGGAGAGCTTGGAGTGGCCTTCCAGGATCTGAAGGGGGCTACAGGAA
>WBNM01023458.1:0-10210 GCA_013399055.1 Ramphastos sulfuratus
AAGACCTTCAAAATCATCGAGTCAAATCCATCACCCAGCACCTTCTAATTAACNACAGTGCAGACTCATGTTCAACTGCCAGCCAGTACCCCCAGGTCCCTCTCTGCCTGGCTGCTCTCCAGCCACTCTGTCCCCAGCCTGTAGCACTGTATGGGGTTGTTGTGGCCAAAGTGCAGAACCTGACGCTTGGGCTTGTTAAAACTCACAACATTGGACTGTGCCCATCTGTCCAGCCTGTCCAGGTCCCTCTGCAGAGCCCTCCTGCCCTCTAACAGGTCAATATATACTCCCAACTTGGTGTTGTCTGCAGTCCACAGGAAGAGTGTATTTTGGTGCTGATGGTTTTCCATGTGAAAATATGTCTTTGTTTGCACAAGCCATCACTTGACATACTGTTGACTAAATTTCTATTGAATTATTATATCTATGAGCAGTCTTATTTGGTTTGTCATACTTTTAAAAGGTCAAGAGGAAACCCTGCAATTAGCTGACTTTGAGGGCAAAAAGTGAACAGAAAGCTCTGTTGAAAGTCAGTACTAAGGTGTTGCATGCTACTCAAATGTTCTAACACATCTTATGGGGCAAGGATGCAACACATGCAACTGTTGATGTCCTTCCAGGGAGGAAGAGAGTGATATTGCTCTAAGGGTATTCTATAGACAAAGACTATAGGGAGAAAACGTGTTTGGAACTGGGGCATATATATATGCCCAGAGAACAATCCTGCAGTATCACAAAGTGAGCTGCCATACTTGGGACAATCTCTTTTCCTGAGTCACTTTGGTCACAGAAGTGCCATCATAGTTGTCCTGATACAGACCCTTCATTCCCCTGTCCATCTTGGCTGCTTGCAGGTGAGTTGACAACCTCTTGGGAGACCTCAGCAGGTGCATACAGCCTTGCCAAAATGTGAGTTATCCTAAGCTATTGCAACACATCAGCCTCAGGCAATCTTAAGTTCACATGAATCACCATCTAAGTGTTCAATAGGGATGCCTTCATGCTGTCCTCAAGCCCCAGCTTTGGTCTGGAGTCTACCAATCTTCACCTAACATTTCCACCTAACTGTGGTGCTTGTCTTCTAGCTTGTTCTCTATGAATGGCATAGACTGCTTGCAGACTGCACACTTTCCTGGCAACAAATTTAAAATACCTAAGCTGTTTTTAGTAACTCCTTGTTTCCTTCTTAAGACAAACTGTAAAAGTAGCTTCTCAGCTAAAAGCTTTTAGCCAGCTGCATCGCGTTGCTGTAAGCACTGACTTGCAGTTCATAGCTGTGGTTTGTTTCTGCAAACCTGGCAGAAGCCTGGCATCTCTGGCTTGGATGACTTCCCACTGGGGCTGGAGGGGCTGCCCTCAGTGAGCTGGAAGTGCTGAGGGTTAGGAGATTGCTTCTGAAAGGTAGGAGCCAGTGTTCCTCACACAGTTTGCAAATGGCACCCAGCAGGAACCGTGGAGGCAGAGTGATGACTATTTTGATTTCTTATGACAAGTTTACACAGCGTAATCAGGATCTGACAGAACAGCAGTTTGCAAATTGTGTCTCCAAGTTGTGTATCAACACTTCCTTGGCTAAATTCAGAATAAAATGTACAATAAACCCTCCCAAAACTACAGAGGCAACTGGAAAATGAAGCTATGCAGGAAGCTCTGAGTTTTCTTTTTGAAGGATTTGTATGAACTTTGGCCCCAAGAAATTGGGAAATGTATTTTGAGGACTTATCTGGAGAGAATTGGGCTTCAGTGCAGTATTGCCCTCTCAATGAGATGCACACTGGGTGCTCAGGAGGGTTTGGGTTAGGGTTAGGGTTACCAGACTGCAGACTTTCTTTAACTGACTGTTACCAGGCTGATTATTTTTTTAGGGTAAACTTCTTTAGTTTGCATATTGATACCTGTGTTGCAAGGGCAGAGACTTGCAGTGGTTCAGGTCTTCTGGCTGCACTTCTCAGCAGTTTCTGTGTGCCCACAGCTCACCACAAAAGGCAAAAAGCAAGGGGAAAAAAAAAAAAAGGCATGAAAACCTCAAATGCACTTGGATTCTTGTTCTGAGAGACCCTCTGAGCCCCTTGCAGAGAGAGTGCAGCAGCAGACAGGTATTTTGCCCTGGCCTGGACTCTGTCACCTGTTTTCCTAAGTGAAAGAAAACATTAAGTATGAGCATATGCCATCTTGCTAGACTCTTACTGTTCCACTTTCAAACTGCTCTGACAGGCAGCACAAGGAGACCCGTGGTGCACTAAGCCATTATGGCCTAATACAGAGCTGATTTAATTTCTCTCAGCTCCTGTAAAAAGAGCTGTACTTCAACATTCCTCCAGAATATGTCTTTCCAGAGGTACTGATGGACAGGCCATTTTATTCTGGCCATTTCAGACACCAGACCAGATCTGCTTTTGTTAATGGATAACCAAATCAAACAAAACCTGAAACCTTTCATCTAAGAGACTGCAGCAAACCATGCCAAGTTCACAGAAATCTGCAAAGCTGGCTTGCAGCTAATGGTGCTACAGTAAGTAAATGTGGAACATTCCTTGTTGTTGGCTTTAAAGAACACAGATTACAAGACCTATGGGGAAGTGTTCAATAGTTGTTTGCTTTTGATAAAATACTAAGTTAATCTCTCATGTACTCGTGTATCAATTTACTGTTGATATATTTCTGATGCATTGATTGGAGTTTTGTTCACAGGCAAGAACAAGAAGTGTCCAGTACAGTGAAGGAGTGACCAAAGTTATTGTTCTGTAGGGCTTCATCTCTTTTCTAAGCCAGGATCCAGGAACTGAGGTAAGGAAAAAGATGAAACACTCTCTGTCTTGGTCCATCGACACAAATGCTGACTTCTCTGTCTTTGTTTTGTGGGGGGTTGTTTTATTGTTATTATTATTTTGGGTTTGGTTATACTTAAATTTCTCTGGAGGCTTTGTTAGTTGATGAATTATCATGTGAAAAGTCTTCCAAGTTCACATTAAACAGCTGTGTGGAGAGTTAATGCCTTTCTTTACTAAAGGACAACTTTACTAAAGGACAAAGCTATGTTTTGAATTAACACTAATTAATTTTGAATTAACACTAATTAATTTTGAATTAACACTAATTAATTTTTCTAATTTTATTTTTAAAAAATCATAGTAGCACATATGGTTAAAAATATAAAACAGAAAAGAGTTGCACATTTTATTTCAAACTTCCAAAATGAAATATTTTGGGGTAGCATTTTAAAATAAATATTTTGCTCTTAAAACTTCCTATTGGGTTTTGAGACTTTTTTGAGGGGGAAAAAAAAAAATTACAATGTTCTACTCTAACAGCCCATCAAATTTAGGGTTGATTCAATTTCCTGATGGGGAGGGTAAAAATTCTTATGTTTTTTTTTCCAATGGATAAATAGTTTGTCTGGAAAATGTTTTTCAAGTTTACTAAGGATTATGACTTTCTGATGACTGCCTATAGCCTTCTGCCTTACCAAATAAAGCTTGATCACTAGAGTGAGAAATACAGCTAGCTGGTGTGCCTTCAGTTAATCTTTGAACAGTGATGGTTTGCAGTATATCCAAGACAGTCAGAACTTAGAACAACAAAAAGCTGAAGAAAAACACATGCAAAGGGGATTTATAGCCATATGAAAATTACAGAGTAATAGGTTGAGCTGCTTGCTCCAAAGTTCCTGCTTGTTTTACATGTGTGGGAGGAGGAGTTGTCTTAGAAAATATTTGGTGAGGCACTGGCACAGGTTGCCCAGGGAGGTTGTGGCTGCTCCCTCCCTGGAGGTGTTCAAGGCCAAGTTGGATGAGGCCTTGAGTGACCTGTGCTAGTGGGAGGTGTCCCTGCCTATGGCAGGCAGTTGGAACTAGATGATCCTTGAGGTCCCTTCCAACCTTACCATTCTATGATTCTATGATTCTATGATTCTGGAGAATATTTCTAAGCAATAAAGAGCAATAAAGACAGGTCTTTATTTGTCATTCATAATTATTTATAAGCAAATTCTTCAGCACAAATAATGTGCAGTTATAATCAGTGGCAAATAAACAAAAGCCATTGTGACTTTTCATCCTTAAAATATTGGCTGAATTATTGATAAATGTACATCATGTACTACTACCCCTTTCCAGGTACACTGCTCAGCAGTTTTGTTTTGTGAAGTGAATGTATAGAGTGTACATTAGAAGAAAAGTCTCTCTAAGTATATAGACACAACTGCAAGTGATAGATTCTTGAGTGTTTTTTTTACCTGTCCATGTGCTGTAGATGGACACCTTTGCTGTGGACAAGACCATGTTAATGCACCTAATCCTTCTAAGCCTGGCAATTGGGAGCAGCCAGGGGTGCTACTGTGAGCATTACCCATGGAGCTCGTGGTCTCCCTGTTCACAAACCTGCAATTATGGCACACAGACCAGGCACAGGTAGGGCCAAATGATCTCACTACTCCTATGTTTCTATCTACTCTCTGATGTTGCACCACTTCTGAGGAGGGGGACACGTGTCTGAAAGCCCAGTCTCTGTAATACACTGAGAAAAATTGTCAGATCCAAGTATTTCCCAGGTGAATAGATTGTAGTTTAATTGCAGCATTTTAAAATTGCAAATTTAACTATGTAGAGCATCACAGTGTACCCAAACAAAGCTATATCTGTCAACACACTTCATGAGGAGAGAACAACCAGGTCCTGTCAGCAGCATGCACACAGGACCAGTGCCCAGTGCCCCACTCCAGGAGCTCTGCCCAGTGAAAAGCAATGTTATAGGAGGGGTGAGCTCCAGCATGGCAAGTTTACAGGAAGTTCCTCCCTTCAGAATGAATTTTTAGGACCACATTAAAAGTAAATAAGTATTCAGCAGTACCAACTTAGGTGCAATTAAGTGGTATGCTATAAACTCGTAGGAAGTAGCTCTGCTCTGCTATGAGGACAGGCTGAGAGAGTTGGGGCTCTGCAGCCTGCAGAAGAGAAGGCTTCCAGGAGACCTTACAGTAGCCTTCCAGGATCTGAAGGAGGCCTACAGGAACGCTCTGGTGGGATTATTTACAAAGTTTTGCAATGACAGGACAAGAGGCAATAGGTTTGAGCTGGAAGAAGGAGATTTAGACTGGATGTTAGGAGGAAGTTCTTTGCAGTGAGGGTGGTGAGACAGTGGAATAGGTTGCCCAGGGAGGTTGTGGNCCTTACCATTCTATGATTCTATAAAATTCCCTCTTTTTTATCCTGGCTCCTTGCAGTAACTACTCCCTGGGGCATTGCAGTGACATGGATCAAAAAAATAATTGCTCTGTAGGCTTGAGACATTTGGATTTTCCTTTTAATCAACATTCTACATCTACCTATTATCATTATTCCCCCCACCCCGCCCCGCCCCCGACCTTGGTCTCAAATAATATCCGTTACCAGCCTTCATCTGGAGTTACAAGCATCTGTGATCTGTCTGTGACCCCTCCCTAGCATAACTTGTTGAATTTTTGTAGGCATATAAAAATTGATGAATATTATAGACAGAACTTCTGTGACCAGCTGTGCTCAAAGCAGGAAACTCGAGTGTGCAACCAGCAAGCATGTCCTATCAACTGTCAGCTTGGGGACTTTGGCCCTTGGTCAGAATGTGATCCATGCATTAATAAGCAAGTAGGTAGACATTTTACTATATGGGTTAAAAACAATAAGTTATGCTCAAGAGAATATTTTTTTTGTTGTTGTTGTTTCAGGCATTTAAATTAATGGCAGATTAGCTGTAAAATGGCAGTTTAAGTTAAGATGCAAAATCAGTTATGTATTTTTGTAACAGCAAAAGATGGAGACAAGAAGTTAAAATAAGCAGGCCAAAACAGAAAGAGGTGATTTAGTAGAGTGAACCTGCTTAGGAGAGCTTGCTTCAAAAGTTCTATAATCACAAAGATGATTTTTCAAGATAAGATGATTTTTCTAGATAGAAGGTAAATGAAGCTGAAGAGTTTGCATGTCTGTTTAGGCAGGAGGAAGTCTTTAACTTATTCACAGCATTCTCTATGTTCTGGGCAAGAAAAACAGAAGCAGATACTTCATTAAAAAGACAACATTAAAACTCTATGTTCTGGGCAAGAAAAATAGAAGCAAATACTGCATTAAAAAGACTTAACATTTAATACTCCATTAAAAAGACTTAACATTAAAACTCTATGCTCTGGGCAAGAAAAATAGAAGCAAATACTGCATTAAAAAGACTCAAGCATCAAACCCTAACCACCACTGGCTGGAAATACTCTGGCTGTATCTTAAACTGATAGTCAGGCGGGATCAATTTGAGACTGCTGTAAGGACTAAAATTATCATTTCCCCAACTTTTATAGGCTACATCAAAATCAGGTGGATGTGCTTAACATCTGTGGAAAAAAGCCCCAGTATGATGCTTTTCCCTCTTGATATTGCATCTCTTGACTGATGTTAGACATAAAGGTCAGATGGCAGAGAGGGAAGAGGTGAAAAGTCAGGTTCAAGTAGATTTGGCTTAAAGAAGCCAAGCCCTGGCAAATGTGAGGTTGAAGGAGGCAGAGAGGTGTGGGGTGCAGATTGTTTGTAGCAGCTATGTGGTTGGTGGGTCTCAGCTTTGAAGCTGACCATGACAGCAGCTCTGAGTTTCTGTGCAGATAACCTACAGCTCAGCTTCTGACACCCCTGTCAGAAATGAATCTTGAAAAGCTAGTTGGATGTTATGTCTCTATAAATGTACATAACTTTTGATACCCATGCAGGAGAAGGAGGACATGAAGAATCTGTTCTAGGTGTGAAATGTGAATCACCCTATGATGTCACCATTCTGCTACTGTGGTGCACAGTATGAGAGCTGAGGAGGGAGAAATAGTGAGAGAGTAAGAGCTAAGCAAACAAGCTTTAAGAGGTGAAAGGGGATATTGCTCTCATTTGAACTGGTTTGGCTTTTGGGTTTTTGTTTTTTTTTTTTTTTTTGGTAACCACTACCTGCTTAAATGGGTGAGTTTCTTACCTACACATCCATATATGGAAGTGTTGTTCATTTTTGCTAACTTAAAATATCAATGCAGCTTATTTGCTGCTTCAAGCACAAAGCTGCATTTGTGGACTGTTTTTCCCTCAAAACTACAGAGATCACTGCTGGTATAAATGTAAACGACCATCAGAACAGGGGTCATGACTTCCAAGACAAGCTCCCTGTGAGGAGGAGGGATGAAGAGGTGAAAGCTCACATAAATAACATACTGGGTGTTATGGATCACAAAGAGGAAGCACTGTTTTGAACTCAAAAGCTTTCAGAAGGTCTGGTTTTGCTTCTCACACTCTCACTTCACAATTACTCAGTTACTAATTTTCGTCAGACATCATTCTGCTTTGTTTGACTCCAGGATGTGCCTGTAGGGAGAGAAGTAACAGAAGTCTGCAAGCAGCTCTGATTTTCTAGCTGAGAAAAGTCCACAGAGGAGGAAGTGTTCATTCAGTTGCATGCAAACACATCTAACCAGCAGCCCCTTGAAGTGGAGTGGAAAACATATCTGAAGTGATTGGTCTAGCAGCCTCCAGTTTTGTTACTCTGCATGGAGAGTACTGAGTAGGAGAATGAAAAGCCACCAAGCTCCAGATTTTGTTCCCAGTTCCTCTTTAGTAACATAGTCTTTCAAGAAAGCCATTTTTATCCTCCCCAGTCATCCTGTGCTTGTCAGACAAGAGGCATCATGTGTTGGGAGACAAGCCAGCTGGTTTGGGAGTGAGGATATGTGCTACTGTCAAGGTATTTCTACTTCAACAGAGATGATAAAGAAAATGGAAAAGCTCCATAAGCCTTTTCACCCACCATTTCCTATTATACCTTTAAAAGTCAAGATACAGGGATTGAACTTTATTCCTGCAGTGATATAACCCAGGTTGTCAAGTGTTTAACTTTATATGCTCCTTCAGGGCTATTGAGACTCTTGGATTTCTGTTCCCTACCTGCCTTATCTGGGATAAAGGTGCACTAGGAATTAGGGACAAAAAAAAAAAAACAAACCCAAGAACAAAACCAATTATTTCCTTCAGGACTGTTTATAAAGATTGGGCAGGACCAAGGCATGTGGCTCAGGGAGCACTTAGCCACACAAACCTTTCACACAAACAGCACTGTTTTTGTTTGCTGTGCCTTTCAGTTTCGTGTCCGGATGCTCCTGCAGCCATCCCAGTTTGGGGGTCAGGCCTGCACTGAGCCAGTGGTGGATTCCAGACCATGCTTCCCAACTAAGACCTGCAACATAGTGGAAGTGGATTGCAAGAATAAATTCAAATGTGAAAGTGGTAATGAGAATCTTCTCTGAATAACTGCTGCTTTACTAGAGAGCTGGAAGATTAGACTCTGAAATGAAAAAAAAAAAAAGTCCAGAAACCTTGGAGTGCTGGGGGGCAGCAAGTTCTGTGCCCTTGTGGCCAAGAAAGCCAATGGCATCCTGAGGTGCATCAGGAAAAGTGTGGCCAGCAGGGCTAGGGAGGTTCTTCCCCACCTCTATTCTGCCGTGGTGAGACCACACCTGGAATATTGTGTCCAGTTTGGGGCTCCCCATTTCAGGAGAGACAGGGACATGCTGGACAGAGTCCAGCTGAGAGCCAAGAGGATGATTGGGGCACTTGAGCATCTCCCCTGTGGAGAGAGACTGAGAGCCCTGGGGCTGTTTAGTCTGGAGAAGAGGTCTTGCAATGACAGGACAAGGGGCAATNAAATCTTGTATATTTCATACACAAATTCCAGGGAAAATAAGCAAGAAGAAAAGACTGCTTAAGGATTTCATATGTACTAGAAGCAGCTTATTAGTAGCAGTTTCTTCTCTGACTGAAGGTAATTCAAGTGCAGCCTCTAGCCTGGGATGTCAGTATCACTATGATGGCTAGATAAGAGTATTTCCCTGTGCAAATTTTCAATGTACGAACACATCTGTAGGGTTTGTCTCAACACAAACTGGCTCAATTCTTGTTAAATTTCTGGGTTATTCTTGTTTGCTTTAATTCAAACCTATCTGATTAGCCTCAAAATAACTTTATCCACATACCCTTCTGCTAAACCTTAAATCAAGCCTTTGCAACTTCAAAATTAGGCAATACTGGTAGAACTGTTTCTTAATGGAATAATCTAGCTATTATATTGCCTTACTGTAGGTAATATATTGCCTTACTGTTAATTCCTAAGGCAAGTTCACACCTTTACTAGGGAATAAGGCAGACTGCCCTTTTCTGCATCCAGACATCATGAATAATTGCTTCAAGTTCCTCATTGCTGCTGTTTCTCTCCTGCAGGTCGCTGTATTGCAAAAAAATTGGAGTGCAATGGAGAAAATGACTGTGGGGACAACTCTGATGAAAGAAATTGTAGAAGGAAAAACACTGTGTGTAACAGAAAGTATGAGGTCATCCCAGGTGTGGAGTTAATTGGCAGTGGGTAAGCCAGATTTGCCTTTTTTTCATATACTTAAGATAGCTGTATCATTAATTTACATAAATAAGATAATCTCCAATTAGCACTTGAGAATATCCTATTAAACAAAAAAAAACCCAAACTCCCAAATTCAAACTAACAAGAAGTGATAAAACTCTAAGCAACCCAGCAGGCAAGGACTTTCTCACTGTATCTACCAGTTGTGCCCTGCACTGATGGTGCACTAGTGAGAGATGTCAGGAGCACTGCTGCCTGAGTGACCCATCCTGCCTCAGAGCAACCAGAGCATCCAGCACTGGCAACTTCCAGCTCAGCTATGCCAACTTGTTTGGAAATTTTGAGGATATTCTTCTATGGGTGTTTTTTTCGGGTCTGTGATACTTTTTCACAGGATCACAGAATGTCAGGGGCTGGAAGGGACCTTCAAAGCTCTTCCAGGCCAACACCCCTGCCAGAGCAGGATCTTCTGTACCAAATCACACAGGAACACATCCAGGTGGGTTTGGAATATCTCCAGAGAGGGAGACTCCGCAACCGCCCTGGGCAGCCTGTTCCAGGGTTCTGTCACCCTCACAGGGAAAAAATTCCTCCTCATGTTTCCATAGAACTTCCTTTGCCTCAGCTTCCACCCATTGCCCCTTGTCCTGTCACTGGGCATCACCCAGCAGAGCCTGGCTCCAGCCTTCTGGCACTCACCTTTACATAGTGATAAACATTGATGAGGTCACCTCTCAGTCTCCTCTTTTCCAAGCTAATGAGCCCCAGCTCCCTCAGGCTCTCCTCATAAGAGAGATGTTCCATTCCCTTC
>WBNM01023461.1:1668-12709 GCA_013399055.1 Ramphastos sulfuratus
CCTTTTTTTCCCTTTTTTTTTCCTTTTTTTCCCTTTTTTTTCCCTTTTTTTTCCCTTTTTTTTCCCTTTTTTCTTTTTTTCTCCCTTAATTTTTTCCTCTGTGCATGAGATGAATGATGGAAGGGGTTAAAAGCACCTGTGAGCTGGTGGCTTCCCATCCTTGGTGCCCACAGCAGCAGGAATTGGAAGCAGCTGATGTAAAAGCATCCCTGAGCAAGGTTAGCTCTGAGCTGGTGGTTTCTCATCCTTGGTGCCCACAGCAGCAGGAGCTGGAAGCAGCTGGTTCTGATTCTGTGTTGGCTTTCATCTGGAGGAGAGAGGTTAGTGTCTAGAGGCCCTAGAGTTTGAGGCTCAGCTGTGGAGATCAGAGGACTTGCTACCATTCCAGGACCTTGTTTGGTGTTAGCAAGCTGCTGGTGAAGCCAGGAGTGTGAGCTGCCTGTGTTCCTCCCAGCCAGGATCCAGCAGCAGCAGCAGAGCTGTGGGGTAAGTGACCTTTCCTTCAGTTGGTTGTGGTGGAGCTGAAGATGGAGGTGGCCTCACTTGAGTCTTGATGTGGTCTTGCTGAAGGCCACAACCTCCTGTGTGTGGAGAACCACAGAATGGGTTGGGTTGGAAGGGACCACAAGGATCATCCAGTTCCAACGCCCTGCCATGGGCAGGGACACCTCCCACCAGCCCAGGGTGCTGAATACCTCACCTAACTCGACCTCTCACACCCCCGGGGCGGGAGCAGCCATTGGCAACCTCTGCCGGTGTCTCACCGCCCTCACTGCCAAGAATTTCTTCCTACTCCAGTCTCAACCTCCCCTCTTCCAGCTCCAAGTCATTGCCTCTTGTCCTGTCACTCCCAGCCCTTGTCAAAAGCCCATCCCCAGCTCTCCTGGACCCTCCTTCAGGTACTGGCAGGCTGCTCTGAGGTCTCCCTGCAGCCTTCTCTTCTCCAGCTTGATCAGCCCCAGCTCCTCAGCCCATCCCCACAGGGGAGGTTCTCCAGCCCTTGGATCATTTTCCATGGCCCCACTCCAGCAGTTTGAGGACCAGGTTGGTGCCTATAGGAAGGCTCTGACAAGAGTTTTCTTCCTGTTCTCCAGTCTCAGCCTGAAGCAGAAGAACTGGAACTGTTCTTTGACACCCAGAGTGGGCTGAAGGATTCCTGGGAGGAGAATTTTGGTGCTGGATCAGAGATTTCAGGTGTTCATGGGGTGCAGGATGAAGCAAATAATGCTTTGGGTGATGCTCAGGGCTGAACTGGGGCTCCAGAAACCCCTTGCTGGTCTTTGAGGCTGCAAAGCTCTGCAGCCAGTTGGAATGCAGGTTATTCCTGTCAGCACTGCCTGTGCCCAGTGGGACAGTGAAATGTCTGCCCTGCCCCAGCATCAGCAGCAATTAAAGCTGAATTAATCACTGCAGATAGAAGGGGCAATGTCCACTTAATTGAACGAGGCTGCAGGTCCCCAGGGAGGCTCTGGGGTGATTGATGGCAGCAGGTTGCTGCAAGAGGCAGGTTTGCTCCATCCTGAAGGGTGGGACTATGGCTGTGGTGAGGACCTGGGGCTCTCTGTGAGCTGCAGGTGGGTGCCAGGTCATGTCTGGCTGTGGCATTGTGGATGCAGGAGGAGAAGCTGAGGCACAGGGAAATGTGCAGGTGGAGAGAGCTGATTCTGCCACTCTGCTCTGGTGAGACCTCACCTGCAGTGCTGGGGCCAGCTATGGGGCCCTCAGCACAAGGAGATGGAACTGTTGGAGAGGGTCCAGGAGAGGCCACAAAGATGATCAGAGGGCTTCAGAACCTCCCATCTGGAGACAGGCTGGGAAAGTTGAGGCTGTTAAGCCTGGAGAAGAGAAGGCTGCAGAGAGACCTTAGAGCAACCTTCCAGGACCTGAAGGGGCTCCGGGAGAGCTGGGGAGGGACTTTGGACAAGGGCTGGGAGTGACAGGATTGAAACTGGAGGAGAGTGGATTTAGGTTGGGCATCAGGGAGCAGCTCTTCACAGTGAGAGTGGTGAGACTGGAACAGGCTGCCCTGGGATGTGGTTGAGGCTCCATCCCTGGAGACATTCAAGGTCTGGCTCGATGTGGCCCTGGGCAGCCTGCTCCAGCTGGAGGTGTCCCTGCTGCAGGGGGGTTGGACAAGATGCCCTTGGAGGGTTCCTCCCGACCCAATGCAGTCTGTGGAATATTCCTGTCACCCTCGTGGTGCCCTCAGAGGGCTGTGGCTGCTGATGTGTGATTGTCTTCCTCGGGCGTGGTGCAGAGAAGAGCAGAGGCAGATCCTCCATCCCCTCCTGCCGTGCTGAGGGCTCAGGAAGCAGCCACAGGCTGGTTCAAAGGGCTTCTGAGCCCTGCCTCTGGCCGAGATCAGAGGCAGGAGGCCCTGCTGGTGGCTAAATGCTTCCTGCTTCAGAAAATGAAAGGTCTGAGCTTCACCCGAAGAGGGGCTGGCAGGCAGCCGGTGCCTCTGACGGGAGAGTGACAGCAGAGGAGGTGAGGAGCTCCTGCCCCTCCTCGCTACCCCCCAGGGGTTGTAACAGGCACAGGCAGGGAGTCAGGAGTGGATTTCGTCAGGCTCCTTCTCGGCCTGAAGCTGTGCTGGAGGCTGAGCCACAGCACTTGGCTGCCCTGCAGCCTCCCAGCAGGGAGATGAGGCTTTGCTGGGCTGTTTTGACTGCAGGGAGGAAGTTTGTGAGTGTAGGGGTGGAGATGTGAAGTGAAAGGTCCCAGTCTGCAGGGACAAGGTGGCTGAAAGGAGCCTGGGACCTTGGCAGAGCAGCCTTTCCCCCTCCCCTCTCAGGACCTCCCTTACCCTTCTCCAGGCAGTGACCCTGCTGGGAAGGCTTTGACCTTCTTGCAGCAGGGGAAATCCATGTGGATTTTTATCTTTGCAAGCCAGTTTTAGCTTCTCAAGCAGCCCCTGAAGGAATGTCTGTAATAAATCTCCTGGAGCCCAGGAAGAGAGGCAGGGAGCACCTCAGAAGGTGTGTTTGAATGCTTTGCCTTCCCCCTGGCTGAGCTGCTGCCACCAGTGGTGCTGGCCCTGGGCTCAGCTCCAGCAGCAGAAGTAGCTGAACTCTTCCAGTCCCATCAGGAGAGGTTTAATTCCCAGGAAAATGACCTTTTTTCCCCCCAAGGGAACCCCAGTGGGAGATCATGGAACAGTGCAGGGCATTTTCTGCTTGTTTCTAGTCAAGGCTGGGTTGGAAGGGACCTTAAGGGTTTGATGTCCCCAAAGTGACATCTCCTCCCCCCACGGTGTCCTGGCTGGTATCAGTAGGGTCAGTAACTCCATACTGAACACTCCTTGGAGGCTCAGTATTGATTGAACTCCATGGTTAGGCTCTTGAATACTCCACACAGGGATGCAGAACTGCTCCATAAGGATGATGCCAGGTGAGGAACCACAGCACCTAGGAGCACAGCAGTGCTGGTGAGGTGTGGGGAGGAGTAAAGCCCTAGAGAAAGAGGCCTACAACTGAAAGGTAGATTCACAGAGTCACAGAATGGGTTGGGTTGGAAGGGACCTTCCAAGCTCATCCACCTCCAACCCCCTGCCAAGGGCAGGGACACCTCCCACCTGCCCAGGTTCCTCAAAGCCTCATCCAGCCTGGCCTTGAACACCTCCAGGGAGGGGACATCCACAGCCTCCCTTGGGCAACCCCTTCCAGTGTCTCACCATCACCTAGAAAGGTTGGACCTTGAGGTCCCTTCCACCCTGGCATTGATTCTGTAATGCTTTTGTCAGCAGTTTGGATTCAGAGCAGCCTCCCTGGGCTCAGCCTGTGCCCCCCAGCTCTGTGCCCCATAGCCCTGCCTGCTCCAGCACTTCCCACAAAGCAGCTAAGTCAGGGCCTGCCCTTGAGCCTGGCTGGATGCAAACTGAGCTCTGCCTGGCAACACAAAAACAAGAAGGCTCTGAAGCCAACACCAGGCTGGCAGCTGCCCACCAGCTCCCAGCCAGAGCTTCCCAAACAGGCCCTGAGTTAGGTCTGGCTGCAGCACAGGGAAAAGTGAGCCAAGGGATCAATGAGGACCCCTCTGTCACCACTCAAGGGCCCCCTCTAGTCACCAGGCAGAGAGGGGTGAAGGAGCTCAGGCTCCTTGTTCCTGCCTGGCCCTCATCCTGCAACATCTGCTAGAAATCCACCCGAGTGAATAAACTTTGCCATGTCTGGAACATGTGGGGAAGGGAAGAGCAGCAGCACATCCTGGAGAGGGAGAGGAAGTTTCCAGCTGCCCTTCTGCCATTTGCCTCACCCAAGGAGGACACCAAGCTCAGGAGCTCTGAAACAGCAAAGAGCAGAACTGGGCAGTGCCAAGGCAGCCCTGCCCCGCGGCCACGCGCTGTGCCCAACCTTTGAACTGCAGCAGCTTTGGTGGCTTTGGCAGGAGGACTTGGGGCCTGCTGTGCATTTAACCAGAAACACTTCTCCTTGGCTTGCTTTGAGAAGATGATGTTGTGAAGGGAAAGGGGAGGGGGTGGAAAAAAGCAAAGCAGCTGAGCCAGAGCTGTTTGCCACAAACAAGGAGCCTTTCATTTTCCTCCCTGCTGAGGTTGTCACCTGCAGGCCAGGACCACAGCAACTCCTCCTTCTCCAGACCATGCAGCCCTGCTCTGAGCTCAGCACAGCAAGAAGCAGCCAGGAGCTACCATGAGGGAGCAGGACCCACACGAAGAGGCTTTTTTTGTTTGTTTGTTTCCCTGAGATGCTTTCAATCTTTTCCTATAAAAATAAAGAAAGGCTTGGAGGAAACAAAAGCTTGGTAGAGTGAATAAGCTGTTTTATTTTTGTCCTGTGCTCACACAATCTCTCTTCTTTCCCTGACAGGTCACACAGCTCATTAAAATAACCAAAAAAAAAAAAAAAAAAAAAACACAACAGTTCTAAGAGAAAAAAAAAAATAATAATAAAATTTTAGAAATAATAATTTAAAACATACACTCAGGGCTCCACTTCCAACCTCCCCACACCCACATCTCCACCACTTGTGCTTCATCTCATGCCTTAAGTTCCAGCCATCAAATCTCAGGAGCTGGGGATGGCAGAGCCCCCCCCCCCCCCCCCCCCAACGGGGGGGGGGGGGGGGGGAGAAGTNGGGAGGGAGGGGTGATGAAGTTGGGGCAACCCCCAAAACACCTCCACGATGATAAGCTCAAAGCTCCACCTACCCCCAGAACCTGGGAGAGCAAAAAACCAAACCAAACCAAAACCAACCAAAACCCAACATGCCAACAGCTCTGGGCTGGCTCCAAGGCCTTTTTTTTTTTTCCCCCTCTCCTTCCTGCATTCCCACTTGGGTTTGTTTTTTTTTCCTTCCCTGTATCCCACGCACAGGACTGGCTAGGAAAAGCCAAATTTTTTTTTTTTTAAGCTTTTTTTTTTTTTTNTTTTTTAAAATTATTTTTCTCTTTTTTTTGGTTGTTTTTTTTTGTTTTGTTTTGTTTTTTGTTTTTCAGTTGCTGGTAAAGTCAATACACTCCCAGCTGTGCTATATTGTAAATACAGCTTCTAGGATGATCTCCGTGGGTGCCGGAGACCGACAGTGATCAAGGCACTACCCCCACCCCCCTCCTGGAAACAAAACAATAATTCAAATGTAACAAAACAACAACAAACAAACAAACAAAAAAAAAAATTTTAAAAAAAAGGAAGTCAGGACCAACACCTAAAGGGACAGAAGAGGATCCTATAATGTGATCANTTCCCCAGTCAGTCAGTGGCAGAAGACAGCGTTTTGCATGCAGGCTGCTGCGTGTGCCGGCCCAGCTGGCACGGCGGGCAGTGACATGCTGCCAGTGTGGTGATGGGGTTGGGGTGGTGGGGTTCACACACACACACACACACACACACACACACACAGAGTATTAACCAGACTAACTCAGCTGGCTGGAAGTTAAGACATGAAGCTTTATGTTTAGAGTTGGCACAATTGACAAGCAAAATACATACAACATATACAGATCTGTTAACAACTACATACAATAATATGCAAGGAAAAAGCAATAGAGAGATATAAAACTTCTCCCAGCAGCCAGAGTGCCCAGGAGGGGATCCCAACCACCTCTCCACCTTTTTTTGCACCTTTTCCTTTATCTCAGAATCTCTCTTAGGTGCAGGGTGAGCTGGGAAGGTCAGCAAGGGGTGTTGGAAGCAGAATGATCAGTTGGGAATGTCTGGGTTCAGGCAGAAGAGTTGATACATCAAGAGCCAGGCAGAGTCTGACTTTGTTTATGTCCTTGGTTTCCTGTGGCTCAGCAGGATGAATGGGGAATGTAGACATCACTTTTATTTTCTTTTCACAGCCAATAATCTAATTCCTCTCATTAAAATATTCCAGTTAGCCTCAAACCAGCATATANAAACAATAATTCAAATGTAACAAAACAACAACAAACAAACAAACAAAAAAAAAAATTTTAAAAAAAAGGAAGTCAGGACCAACACCTAAAGGGACAGAAGAGGATCCTATAATGTGATCACACACACACGGTTACACTGAATCTTGTTTTATGGCAAAGAGAACATTTAGCAGCTTTGAACAGTTGGGCTTCTCCCTTTTGTTTTACTCAACACAAGCACTCTAGAAGACCCTAAAAAGGGGGAAAGGAAGGAGAAGGAAATAAAAACAAAACAACCCAAAANCACCTAGCCAAGTTGTCTCCCCCTCCCTCCTTCCCCACCACACTTCTGAGCTTCCTCAAGCTGGGATGGGTTAAAGGGGAGTCAGACCAGTTGGGTTTGAAAAGGGTTAAAGGGGAGTCAAACCAGTTGGGTTTGAAAAGGGTTAAAGGGGAGTCAAACCAACTGGGTTTGAAAAGGGTTAAAAGGGGAGTCAAACCAACTGAGTTTGGAAAGGGTTAAAGGGGAGTCAAACCAACTGGGTTTGAAAAGGGTTAAAGGGGAGTCAAACCAACTGGGTTTGAAAAGGGTTAAAGGGGAGTCAAACCAACTGGGTTTGGAAAGGGTTAAAGGGGAGTCAAACCAGTTGGGTTTGGAAAGGGTTAAAGGGGAGTCAAACCAACTGGGTTTGAAAAGGGTCAAAGGGGAGTCAAACCAACTGGGTTTGAAAAGGGTTAAAGGGGAGTCAAACCAGTTGGGTTTGGAAAGGGTTAAAGGGGAGTCAAACCAGTTGCGTTTGGAAAGAGTTAAAGGGGAGTCAAACCAGTTGGGTTTGCCCAGGCTGGAAAGGGTTAAAGAGGAGTCAAACCAGTTGTGTTTTCCACTGTGTGTCTGTGTGTGTGTGTGTGTGCAGCTTGGGTCTGATTGAGGAAGGGGATGTTGGTTAAGCTGGAATTAAGTCAGCTCAAATCACACAAAAGTGGTTCAGGATGAAAAGAAAAAGAAAAAAAAAAAGAAAAGGAAAAGGAAAAAAAGGACCAAAAAAAAAAAAAAAAAAGGAAAAAGAAGAAACCAACTACCTGAAATCACAGAACTTTGGAAGTTCAGAAACGTCTCTCCTCTAACTTTGTTCTCAGTCCATTTGCTTTTAAATCTCTTTTTTTTTTTTTTTCTATTTAAAGCCAGTTCCTAACAGTAGTTTGTTGGGTTTGTTTGTTTTTGTTTTTGTTTTTTTTTTGTTTTCTGGTTTTTTTTTTTACCCCCACCTCTGCCTCTCTCTCTCTCTCTCTGTCTCTCGCCGCCACAGTTCGCTACCAGCTCTCGGTGTCCTGCGCTCAAAGCATTCCAAGGTTGTGGAAAGGTGCTGGGGGGGCTCACAGCAGTAGTGCAGGATGTCCTCTCCTCCCAGTTCATCCCCCCCACCCCAAGCAGGGGAAGCTCCCCCCTCAAACCTCAAGCCTTGGCAGGCGCTGCCAAGCCTCCTGGCGGCAGTCAACGTCTGTGTCCGTTTTGTTTGTTTGAGAAGATATTGATCGGATAAGAAGGCATTGGAAAGTTCCTTACAAAGTACTTCCAGGCTCAGCCCTTCTCCAGTTCTCTCTACTCAAGCGAGTTGTCCCAAACTCCTCTCTCTCCCCAGCGTTGTGCCCTTCACTTCCTCCTGTCCTTCTGTTTGCGCTCCTGCCGCCGGCCCTGCTGGTTGGCCACGGCCCGAGGTATCAAGATGACGCTGCCGTCGCTGGCGTACTGCAGGGCGTACTGGCTGGGGGAGTAGGGGTGGCCGTTCTCGTCCCTCAGCCTGCCAAACACCTCCTGGTAAAGGTTCTGCACCTTCTGTTTCATCTGCCGGATGGATTTGAGGAATTCTACCTTCTCCCTGAGCAGTTTGGATTTGTCCCGTTGCAAGTCCTCCACGTCCCGCTCCAAGTTGAGGATGGTGTCCAGCTTCCTCTTGCGGCAGTTCTGGGCAGCCATCTTGTTCTTGCCTCTTCTCCGGATGTCTCGGATCAGGCTGAGCTGGGCCTCGCTCAGCTGGTACTTGGAGAGCAGCTCGTTGAACTCCTCCACGGGCAGGTTGATGATCTTGTCGTTGGTGAAGGGAATCTTCATGGCTCGGGCTCGGTGCTCGTCCCTGCTCATCTGCTTGTCCAAGAACTCGGAGGGTTTCTTGCCGCTCTTCTTGCCCACGCTGGGCAGTTTGGGCTCCTCGGTATCCAGGGCCCCCGGTGCCATGTTGTAGGTGTGGTTGTGGCCAACGTGCTCCAGGTAAGGCAGGTAATGGAGCTGGGATGG
Organism: Ramphastos sulfuratus; assembly: GCA_013399055.1. NCBI lineage: Eukaryota > Metazoa > Chordata > Aves > Piciformes > Ramphastidae > Ramphastos > Ramphastos sulfuratus. Next base: position 10,299 of record WBNM01023461.1, read on the forward strand.
GTCCTGGTAGCTCATGCGGCAGAACTTGCTGTACTCCGGCTGGTACCCGACCGCCCCTTCCGCCTCTTCAAAGTCCACGTTTTCGGAGTCTGAGCTGTAACCAACAGCTCCTTCCTCAGAAAACGAGGAGGAGGAGGCGGAGGAAGAGGAGGAGGAAGAAGAGGAGGACGAAGAGGAAGCTTCTGAACTGCTCAGAGAAGCAGGACTGTGGCCAGAATCCAGAGAAAGACCTGAGTCAGAATCAAACTCCTCTTCCAGCTGCGAGGCCTGCACTGGGTTGAAACCTTCTTCGATGGCTAAGTCCATCAGGCTGATCTCATCGAGCATGGCTTCATCCAGCAGCCCACCCAGCGGGTCCGGCAGCTCGGGGCCTGCTGTCTCGTTGACTGTGCTGTTCAGCTGAGGAGGGAAGAAGATGCCACTCAAGTTGGTGGAGCCAAAGGTGGTGTTGAGGCCGGTGGAGTTGTCCGGCGCCAGCTGAAGCAAGGCTGAGCTGCCAGCCATGGAGGAAGAGGAGGAGGAGGGGCTTTCGATTTCAGAGCTGAAGAGGGAGAAGTCCTGTGAGCAGCTTCCCAGAGAGGCCTGATGCAGGCTGACATTCTGATTGATGGGGGTGTTGGGAGGGAGGCTGTAGTTAGAAGTCAGCAGGTCTCCACTCGTGCTGTTGTAGAGGCTTTCAGCAGTTGTGTTGTTCACTTCCATAGCCTGCAAGAGACGCCAAGCAGCTCGGTCAAGCAGCCACGCTCCAGCCCTGGTGCATGGCCAAAAAGGGACAGGACAATGCTTCTAGATCCCACGGCAGGAGAGAGCTCTCCAGCAGCCCAGCACCAGCCACCAGCTGCAGGAGGGTTAAAGCTGCAGCAACCACCGTGCAGGGTGGGACAAAACCAAAGTGGCTGCCACCAACCCCCAAACTGTCCAGGAATTGGGGGCTGGGCACAGCCATCGAACCCAAATTTGATGCCCTGGAGGGACAAAGTTGATGCCCTGGGTCAGGCTCTGCCCAGGCAGGTGGTGGAGTCACCATCCCTGGAGGGATCCAAAAGATGTGTGGGCACGGCCCTTGGGGACATGGTTTAGTGGCCATGGTGGTGTTGGCTCAGTGTTTGGACTGGATGATCTCGGAGGTCTTTTCCAACCAAAACCATTCCGTGATTCCCTGAGAGCCTCAGCTGGAGCTCACCTGCATTTCCATGATAGACATGAGGTCCTGCCACTGCTGTTCCAGATCGAAGGGCGACTCGGTCTCGGCGAGGAGAGGAGACAGGAGGTTGGTCTGGATGCCTGCAGACCTGCTCTCGCCGGGCACAGCTTCGCTCAGGGTGGAGACATCCGCAGCTGGAAACTAAACCACGTGAGGCAGAGTCAGTCCCTGGCTGCTCAGCAGGGCCAGGGAGCCAAAGGCTCCCCAATGCCCTTCCACCTCCCCATGCAGGGGGCAAACTGCTTCTCCTTTGTTCAAAGCCCAACTGCTTTGCAGCCATTCCTCCACACTTCACTAGCAACTAATTAGAAGCAAAGCCAGAAGTCTTTAATTAATTGTGGCCACCACCCCCCTCCCCTGCCACCACCACCACCACTGGTTTTGCAGACAGGATGCCTGGAGCCTCCATAAGAGGGTTAACCCAATTTACTGCCAGTGCTGCGGGGCTGGGTTGGGGGTGGCACGAGAGGCACCGAAACCTTTGGTGAGCAAGTGAAGCCACCACTGCCTCTGGGATCCACCAAGGGGTAGAAGCTGTTCCCCCATCCACTTACCTCTGAATTCCCCCCGAAAGGGAAGGTGGCCTCCAGCAGTCTAAGGCACTCCTCCAGGGACAGGGCTGTCTGATCCTCTGCACCAGGCACCTGATGGAGAAGACAAAGCAACCATAGCCTGAGGATTGGGGAGGTGGTGAGGAGAAACCAGCTCCTTCCAGCAGGGCTTTTATTAACAGCGCATCCAAAAAAGAGCCAGAGGCCCCACCCAGTGCTTCACAGGCTCCATCCTCCTGCTCTGGAGAGCGTCAGAACAGCCCCCCGAGCGCAGCGGGGAACGGGAACCCGCTGCCTCCGCTCCCGGCGAGCCTCACCTACCGCAGGAGAGGCCTCTGCGCCTCCCCTGCCACCGCCTCTGCCTGGCAACCCAAAGGCACGGCCAGAACCAGCCACCCTCGTCCTACCATCCTGCTGATGGGCACACGGCCGCTCCCCTGCCCGCCTCGCTGCAGCTGCCTGGCATTCCCAGCACCAAATCCTCCTGGCCACCTTGGGCGAAGCCTGATCCTGCGGCTCAGCAGAGCCCTGGTGAATGTCAAAGGCGACGCCGCTCGCCCCGACAACCAGAGAGGGGCAGAGAGCCCTGGCAAGCTGCATCGCCGTGGGCACAGACCCCAGCCCGGCTGGCCCAGGGGTGTTACCTGTGCAGGGAA
>WBNM01023463.1:0-17221 GCA_013399055.1 Ramphastos sulfuratus
AGAAAGAGGAGGAGGAGGATTTGATGAAGAAGAAAGAGGAAGAGAAGATGAGGGAGAAAGAGAAGGAGGAGGAGATGAAGAAGAAAGAGAAGGAGGAGGAGATGAAGGAGAAGAAGGAGGAAGAGATGAATGAGAAGGAGAAAGAGGAGGCGATGAAGGAGAAAAAGAAGGAGGAGAAGGAGGAGGAGCACTGGGCAGCAGCCACCTCCAACACCCTCCCAAAACCCTGCTGGTGAAGGAGTGTTTGTGGGACTCTGGTCCTGAGCCAGACTGGTTTGGCCAAGTCCAGCCAAGATCTGCACTGCCAGGATCCTATGTGCCTTGAATGCTTGTTTCACACAGACACCACTAACTCTTCCTGTTGATGAAAATGTGGTAGTAAAGACAAGAGCATCTTTAAACCACTCTGAAGTTCCTACTAAAGTTCCTAAGGAAGGATAAATCCCAGTAGGTTTATCTTCACTTTTCTCTACTGCCTTACCTGAAGCCCTTTACATGAAGCACTTAAATGATATTTGTTTCTGTAATTTCTTTCTAAGTTGCAGTTGTTGGGAGGAACACTTCACACTCAGTTTGTAGGGGAAACATAAACAGAGGCAGCAAACAGTCACTGACATGCAGAGACAGGCAGCATTTGTTTGTGGTCTCAGGTTGCTGTCCATGTGTTTTCTTTTCAAAGCAGGATAAACAGACATACAAATGCATGCAGAAACACAGCTGCATGTATCATCCAAACCCTAACTGGAAGCTGTCTGCAGATCCAGAGGCCACAGCTCTGAACACAGGCTGGTGTCCCCTGAGTGCTCATGCTTGCATAGCCATGGAAAGCTGCAGTATTGGAAAGCTGCTTTTACAGTATTTGTAACACAGAATCACACAGAATTGTCAGGGTTAGAAGGGACCTCAGAGATCATCCAGTTCCAACTCCCTTGTCATGGGCAGGGACACCTCACACTAGATCAGGTTGCTCAGAGCCACATCCAGCCTGGCCTCAAAAACATCCAGGGATGGGGCTTCAACCACCTCCCTGGGCAACCTGCTCCAGTGTTTCTCCACTCTCATGGTGAAGAACTTTTTCCTGATATCCAAACTAAATCTACCCACTCCTAATTTTGTTCCATTCCCCCTAGTCCTACTATCACTACCTGACACCCTAAAAAGTCCCTCCCCAGCTTTCTTGTAGGCCCCCTTAAGATACTGGAAGGCCACAATAAGGTCACCTCGGAGCCTTCTCTTCTCCAGACTTCTCTCAGTCTGTCTGCATAGGACTGAACTGGATTTGGTTTGGTTCTGCATAGACTCACAATGAACTTTGCTCTCAGCAGCTTCACTCTCAGTGCTGGTGAACACTTTAGCTGTGCTCAGATGCCCTCAGAGACACTCTGAGAGGGAAGCTGGGCAGGCCACCAGATTTGTCTTGATAAAACACAGCCAAGGAGCAACCTGCCAGAGCTCTGGTCTCTCCAGTGCTACAGCAGAGCAATAAATCTCATCTAATTTGAACACAGGGCAATTAGCTCCTTGCTCACACAGCTCATGTAACCCAGAGAAAGCTCAGTGTCACTGCTGAGAGAGCTGGCAGCTCCAGCTGTCAGTGATCCCTGGGTGCTGGCAGGGAGTGACACCCCAAGCAGCACAGCCCATGATGCCGCCGCAGCTAAAGCTGGCCTGGGCACAGGAGCTGAGTGGGGCTGCAAGCAGGGCAGCCTGGCCTCATGTGTTCTTTACAGGTTGTCCAGAGAGGTTGTGGAGTCTTCTTCTCTGGAGACTTTCAAAACCTGCCTGGATGAGTTCCTGTGGGACCTACTCCAGCTGATCCTGCTCTGGCAGGGAGGGGTTGGAGTCAAAGATCTTTTGAGGTCCCTTCCAACCCCTAACATTCTGTGATTCTTTAACACATCGAGGAGCAGATAAAATCCATTACATTTCTCCTGTGTGTAGAGATAGCCCTCGATGGTTGGCTGCCCAGGCAGCTTGCAGGTTAGAGGAGCTTCTTTCATCCTCTTCTTCAGGTCTTCCAGCTCCTCCCGCGTGCTGGTAAAATGATTCCTTGTCTGTTAAGAGAAAACCAAAAGAAGCACATTTGAACATGAGCCAAGAGAAAGCTGCAGGTGTTCCTGGTCAAACTTTAGGTGTTCTGGCAGAAATTAATTGGTCCCCAGTGTAGAAAATGCAGAAGCCACTCCACAAATCCACATGAGAGCTCCAGCTGTAAGAACACTGGGCTCTTAAAGAGGATTAAAGAGACAAGGTTTAACATACCATGCATGGAATGGTGCTGAGGAGTCATGACTGGGAGGGAGGGCACTTCTCTTTCAATAAAAGAGACCTGGCACCTTTTAAAGGCTAGGTGGAGCAGAAGGATGCAGCTGAACTCCTCTTTGCACCACTGAGGTAACAGGAGTATTCTTCTACAAAACCAGGGTGTGGATCACACTACACTGCTTGGCATGAAATGAGTTTTAAAGAGTCACATCAACATGGAGTACAGACTCCAGGTGCTTTTATAGGACACCACTTAGGCCAATGAATGAGACTCAGCTTGGCATAGATTTGTGGCTGCTGTTCCACAGGATTGAGGGCCAGCCATGACAGAGTGAGGATAAAAGAAATAGGACATGGATATTTCACCCTCTAAGCACACTCAGCCAGCAGAAGAGCCTACCAAAGCACATGTTAAGCCCACACCATTATGATCAAGATTGGAGGCCTTCTCAGAAGATGAATACATCTGGAACTTGATAACATTGGAGAAATTCTCAGGCTTGTTTATGCACCAGATTAAGTGACAGAACTGCTAGAACCCCTTCTGGACAGAACCTGGTTTGAAACCCACTGTAATAGCACCTGCAGACTCTCTCGTGCAGGAGAGGAGAAAATATGTGTGAAGTGAGAAGGAAACAGCTTTATCTGCACCTCCCACTGTGCAAACACAGACACTCTGTTTTGCATGGAAAAGCTTTGCCACATTTAAATCTAAGTGAGACCAGAAGTCACATGAATAAAAAGAAGTCCTTCAGCTGGGCAGGAACTCACATTCTGCAGGCTGAGCTGAAGCTGCTGTTTGTAAGGGAGGAAATCCTGCGTGAGCTCAACTGTCAGGTTGTTGTAAGTGAAGAGGCTGTGGAGAAAAGCCAGCACCTGCAAAGGAGAGGAAGGACATGGATTCAGCTTCTTTTCTGTGTTTCTAATCAGGGGAAAGATAGGCAGGAAAGCTTCAGAAATTACACATGTAAATATTTAGTTTTGTTTTTTTTTAATTACAGTTTTGGAGTGATGCCAGTCTCAGTGTTACTTAGCCACCACAATGTCCCTCAGGCCCATGTCTACCACCCACACATCTGTCTTAAGAAAGCATGCCCAAAATGAAAGCCCCTGCTGGGAGAACAAGAGCAGATCTGCACATTCCATGAGACCTACCCAGTCCCATGCTCAGCCACATCTGGGCAGAGCCACCCACCTAGGGCAGGATCTCCATACACAGCCACAAGCTGGGACCACTGCAGCCCATGCTGTGACAGGTAAACAGATAACACTTCCCTCCCTCTGCAGACAGATGACACCAACCACAAAGTGTCTGAGATAATTCATAATGAGATCTCCAGCTAATTACAGTGTTCAACCTGTTCCTCAGGATCAGCTTATAGACAGGAGAAACAAGCCTGTGGTTTCACATTGCTCCAGCAAACACCACTAATGGTGTTAAGCTGCAGCAATACAAGTGTGCAGGCTTTACTCCTGCTCCATCACAAGACTCCCCAGGATCAAATCCAGCCTGGTAACTCATCCCTTCCTGTGTCAGCATATCTGAGCATCAAACAGCAGGGCCTGAAAGGAAAGGAAGCTCCTACCGGTTCCACAATACTGAATTTCTTGCTCTCTTGTACTTCCTGGATCTGGTACACATACTCAAGGGAGGACTCAAAGAAATTGTGTCTCTCTTTGTCAACCTGAAGGTCAGCCTGGAAGAAAGAGGAACAGGTGAAAAAAAAAGAATAGATCACATCTAGCTCGACAGTATTTGACTAGCTTTTGTCTGCCAGCACACAAACAGTCCTGCCCTCACTTCAGGAGAAGGCTGTCAAAGGTGTGCAGCCCAGGTTTGGAACATCTGCCCAGGGCTGCACACAACCAGAGAGATGGAACTTTGGCCATTCTTTCCAGGTCTGCCCTGTTCTGGCTCCTTTTCCTTTATGGACCCAGAATCCCACTCCACTCTGCAAGGACAAAGCTTTCCTGCAGGGTGGTTGTTACTTCAGCACAAGCTCCTTCTCCACCTGCAGCCCTGCTCTGGTGAGGGCAAGGCCACTATCATGATCCTCTTGCCTGACTTCAGCTGAGACTCCAAACCAGCAATTCCAGGGCTGCAGCCCCAGGTAGGACAGCATGGCATGCCACATTACCACAGCTGACACAGGGTTTGCCTTGCAAAGATGTCTGTAGGTTGATCTGACAACTGGTTTGACAGATCTGATTTACTCAGCTCCTCTGATGTGGGCTGCAGCAGCTGCTGCTCTCCCTTCTTGTCACAAGGATCTGCTAGGGGGGATCCCCTCCTCTGCCTCTGGCTCACCACCACCATGCACCTCTGCAAAGATGAAACCAGGCTGGCCAAAATAATAACAACACCCAATTCTTTTTCAGCCTGATCAGTTCCTCAAGCCAGGTGAAAGGGTGGGCAAACCCCAGCTGGGCCAGTACAGCCAGGCACTACCCACTGCTGCAAGGGTGAGAAGAAGTGATGATGATTACAATGAACTATCACCTCAATATCCTGGTCTCCTCCACGTCAATAGGTTTTAGGGAGATTTAATTACTTATCAATTTCAACTGGTTACTGAAAGGGATAATTTCCCCCCCAAGATCTAGAGTAGTTGATGGTGTTGGTTCCAGATCCAGCTCTGAAGAGAGCCCCATACAGACCTCCTGTAACTGGGACTCCTTCTTCTTGGAAGACAAATGCAAATGGCGATCCAGCATGGAATAGAACTTCTCACCATCCTTCTCAAACTTCTTCTTTCTTTCCTGGAGATACAAGAGTTGAAGCAGGACCAGTTACTGGCATTTTCCAGAAAAGAACATGCAGCAAGGCCAAGATCTTTTGTGCAATTCAATATCCCCATGGGGGACTTCTGGCTGACCCACCAGAACAGGAGGTCACTTTCCATTTGCTCTGTGTTCACAGTCTGTTGCCTAGGCAGGATTTAGTTGCACCTCTTGGAGGCCTCCTGCAGATGGTCTGGTTCTGGCTGAGCTCCTGTCCACTTCAGACATGCCCACCACAGGCATGTAAACACAACTGTGGACTGACATGTTAAGCAAAAAAAAAAACCAAAAAAAAAAACCAAACCAGCTGGTGAAGGAACCACTGTAATGAAATTGTTTGCACTGGCAAACCTGAAAGGGTCTAGAACAAGAACAAAAAGAGAGGTTCAAGAATGAAACCCCAAGAGAAGACAGGTAGGAGCTGAGCTGAGGGCCAGGCTGTGTGCTTCTGCCTTACAGCAATTGTGGCACCACAGAGGACTGTGGCAATTCAAGAAACAGCCATGAGTAGAAGCTGGGTTGACAAATACCTACTTCAGATGGTAACTGAGCCACCAGTGATTGCTCACAAGCAGCTGAATGGTTACAATAAGGAAATTCCAGCCTGGCAGCAGCCTCAAAGCCTGATTCAAGCAGCTGAGGACTGGTGTGTACATACTGCAGGCTATCTATAGGATGCTCAAATCCTCTGCCTAGCTTTTGGAAGCTCAAGAAGGTGGAAAGCAGTATTAGGAAAGGCCAGCCTCCTGTGGAATTCCTGGTATTTTTTAACAATTATCTCCTCAAAGCCCTGAAGTCCTGGTCTCTGGTCCCCACTCAGAAATGAATGAATAAGCAAACTAAGAGTGATGCCACCAGCAGACAGAGGAGATGGGTTCTGCCAGACTGCTGGATCTTAGTTGTTCTCCTCACCAGTTCAGTCGTGACCACAAAGTCTGAAGCTGTGCTTCCTAAAGGAAGCCCTTTCTCTTTCTGTAGTCAGTTCTCCTGCCATGAAGTTTTGCTTCCCCATTCCTCTGGCACAGACTATCTGGTCTGTCCAAGGGGATGTCCTCACAGCAGGATGCCTGGGGATTCACAAACCCAGCACTGTGGCTCTGCAGGGTCAGCCTCTGCCTAACCTTTTGCTTTTTTCTCTGCCCCTTGTTGCCATATTGCCTCTGGAAGGAGAATCATAGAATCATAGAATGGTTTAAGTTGGAAGGGATCTCGAAGCTCATCCAGTTCCAACCCCTTGCCATAGGCAGGGACCCCTCCCACTAGAACAGGTTGCTCAAGGCCTCATCCAACCTGGCCTTTAGCACCTCCAGGGAGGTTGTGGAGCACAGAATCACAGAATGTGATCAAAGATCAAAGATCACATTCTGTGANTCCTGGAAGCCTTCTCTTCTCCAGGCTGAAAAGCCCCAACCCTCGTAGCCTGTCCTCATAGAAAGGTGGTGGACACCCATGGGGAGATGCTCATAGGCTGTTTTCTGGGGCACATGAAGCTTGCCCAGCTCCCCAGGGCAAAGGCACTCATACACCTGGCAACCACCACCTTGGCTTTGGCTGGAGGAGCAGCTTGCCATCAGCAGCCAGGCTCATGCTGGAAGGCACCAGCTCCTCAGAGGTACCACAGACAAAGGGCAGACAGGGGGCACTGCCAGCTGCCTTCCTGTGAGAAAGGTTTCTCACCCTGCAAGAGTCTAAGCCTTGCATGTTGCTATTGTGAAAGCAGAAGAGCTATGGAGCAAAGCAGAGGCACCAACTGGATATGGCCTCTGCAGACTGAGACCAGCAGATCCTTTTTACTCCAGTAATTAAGACCTGCTGCCCTGCCCAGACCCTGTAATTAAACCCCCGAGGGGAAGAGCCTCTTCTGCAATGCCAGGAATACTGCAACTTGGTCTTAGCAAATCCATGCCTTCCCATGAAGAGATCCATATCAAATCCAGAGGAGCAGAGAGTCCTCCAAGAGCAAAATCTCATTGAAGCAGAACTGAGCTGTGGAATTGTGCCAGGAAGGGCTGCCAAAACAAACCACCACCCTCGTGACTAACACCCTGAGAAGTCAGCCCAAACCTAGAGAAGCTAAAGCCTTTGTGAGGGGCTCTAAGGCTGCACTTCTGGGCCAGCTGTGAAGTCAGCACAGCCAGGAGCTTGGGCTTGCCCTGGTTTCAGTACTGAGGAGCCACCAAAGCCCAAGGCCACAGAAGTGCAGTGAAACAGTGGAAGAGCTGCACTGAGAGCACAGGCGGGCAACACAGCTCTGCGGGTCTGCAGCTCACACCTCTCCTGCTGCCAACTTTGTGTGTCTTGGAGAGGATGACTTCACCAACAGCAGGTCCTGAAAGCCCCCATTGATGGCAAGCTAGCTCCAAACCCAACCAAAGAGAGCTCAGCTCCCCCTGCAGAGGTGGCACATGGAAGTGGCCTCTCAGCCTTGCTCCCTGGGGGACCCACAGGTGAGCAGATGAACATGAGGCACGGCTCCAGGTGTCCTGTCCTGCCTCTCCACGCCAGTGAGTAGCAAATGTGGGGTGACTCAGCTGTCCCCACTCTGGTGGAGTAGCCACGAGGGATGGTAACATTAGAATCACAGAATGTTAGGGGTTGGAAGTGACCTTGAAAACTCATCCAGTCCAACTCCCCTGCCAAAGCAGCATCACCTACAGCAGGTCACACAGGAACGCATCCAGGTGGGTTCGCAACGTCTCCAGAGAAGGAGACTCCACAATCTCTCCAGGCAGCCTGCTCCAGCCCAGAGCAGGGACCAATTTCTCTCACCCTCTGCCATCTGTTTTGAAGCCCCAGGAGGTGCAGGAAAGCAGGATGAGGAGCAGCTACCTGCCAGAGCCTGGTGCTGCTGTGGCCAGGCATGGCACAGCCCATGGGCAGGGGAATGGTGTTGGGCAGGGGGACATGTCTGTGTGCAGCAGCTTGGCACTTTGTGACTCCCAGTGAGAGGAGTATCTCATCCCCAGGAGAGTTGATGGCACTGTAGGTGGCCACGGTGCCTGTGCAGATGGCCACAGGGCCACCAGCCTATGTGGAAATCATGAACTGTGGGTGGCTGTGGTGCCCATGCAGACAGCTGCAGGACCACGAGTCCAAGGGAAGGCCATGAGCTGTGGATGGATGTGGTGCTTATGGTAGATGGCCACAGGACCACAAGCCCACGAGGAAACCACGAGCTGCAGGCAGTCGTGATGCCTCTGCACATGGCCACAGGACCACAAGCCCACAGCTGCAGGGGAGACCATGAGCTGGGGCACATACAGCAGCTCTGCCTCTAGTTCACATGGGCAGCACCCCACAGGAAGACCCAGCCCATCCTGCAGCCAGGCTGAGAGAGGAAAGGATTGGTGAGAATAAAGGAAAGCCTGGGGAGCAATGGAAGAGAGGAGCTCAGAGGGCAGACAGCAGCTCCTCCAGGGAATGCCTTGCAGGTGGGCAGGGGCTGTGCCAAGGGCGTGGAATTTCAAGCATTCCCCAGGGATTGAGGGCATCAGGACCAACAGCTGAGATGAACAGCAGTGTGTGGAGCACAGCTTGCTCCTGCAGAAGCTGCTGCTGCTGTGTGGAAAGGAGCACAGCGCAGAACAGCATTTTTGGCTGCTAAAAGGGGGTTTGCCAATCGCTTCCTGCTCTGGCTAATTAACATATAACTGAAAAGCAGAAGGATGAACTACAGATCCTGCTTGCCTGTCAAGCCAAGGCTTCTAACAGCTTGTTGGCTGCTGAACACAGCAAGCCAAGACAAAAAAATACAACACCGAAAACCCACCCAGACTGAAGCATGAACTGAAGCATGAACACAAATTAGATCCTCATGAATATTCTGCACAGGACAGCATTACCTCCCCATTAGGGTCTGCCAAGTCCAAGAAGCCACTCAACTTTATTTGCTGGAGGAGGAATGGAGCTGATTGCACCTGAATGCAGGCAGTCGTGCAGCAGCAAAGGCACCCAAGTGCTCTTCAAAAGCTTCAGCAGATGCTGTGTTAACCAGAAACAAGCAGGAGTCCTCTGAACACCATGAGCTGCCTGCCCAACAGCCAAGCCACCAGCAGCTTCAGCCAGCTCTGTGTGGGACAGGGGCAAATCTGGGGCCCCCCAGCAGACACTTGGTTCCAGCTTGAGCAAGAGATGAGGCAGCCGAAGACTGCAAGGAGGGAGAGCCAAAGAGAGTTGGCAAAACTCTCCCTTAACCACTAGCTGCTAATTAGGATCCTCTGAAACTCCCCTCCTACAACAGGCAGCAGGCTGCAAGCTCACATGGCTACCTCTCTTAAAGAAAATCAAAATGAAATGAAATACACTTTGCTGGCCAGGAGCTTCCACCTCTGAACACACCTCAGGGGCTGGGGTGGAAGATCAGCACCCAGCAGCATGTGCAGCTGGCTATGAATGAGAGAGGGGGACACAGCTGGCACTGGGTGACCCCAGGCTCCCTGCTCTCACATCCTCATCCTGGCTGCCTCCTCAGACATGGCTCTGAGCAACACTGCAAGTTGAAAACCTGAAAATATGGAATGAACCCACATCTGCTGCATTTCCCACCCCACTATGTCCTGTTTTGTTGAAGGTAACAACAAAAAATTGCTACTGTGCTCATGACATGGACACACAGTCATAGACACAGATGGTGACATGGCCACCACCACTTGATAAATGCAGCACTGAGTCAACTCAAACCCCAGGCTGGAGAAATCTCAAGCTGCTGCTGGAGAGGAGCTGAAGCCACGAGATGGGCAGCAGCTTCTGCCTCAGCTTCTGCCAAAGAGTGGAGGGAAGAAATGGGAAGAAAAGAAGTATGTTCATGTGGAAAGAAATACTTCATGCTTGAGTTTAACTGACTTTTGTGATGCATCAGCAGATGATACAACAAAAAGAATTTGTAGAACTGAGGGATGTAGAAGGAGCATTGCTGTATAACTACGTTCAGTTCAGCCTGGCCTTTTTTCCTCACTCATTGCCTTCTCTTAAAAGCTCCTTAGATCTTCATCCCACAGACACACAAGCAAGCACAAGTTACTGTCCTCCTTTTCTTTCAAAATTATTAGTAATGAAATATTAGCAACAGAATTAACCAGGTGCTTTTAGGAAGGAAAATTACCTCCTATGTGAGGGCCTCGTGAAGGATACTGCATGTATTCAGCACCCCAGAGTGGAGCAAACATTCCTCCAGCAGCTTACAGTGAGCCCAAGCAAGTTTCTCACCCTCTGCCTTTGCTTTACTTCTGTGTTTTGGGTTTGGTTTGGGTTTCTATTTATTTATTTGTTTGTTTGTTTCTTTATTTAAAGCTGTCTTCTTCCAAGTGGAACTGGAATGAAACTTTCCCTATTCAGGTCCTCCTAAACCTCATGACTGCAGCAAGGCTTCAGAGCTTGTCCACAGCTGGCAGGCTGCTGGCAGGAAGGGGGGGGGGAAGGCACTGGCCATGTGTGAGGCCCCTGAAGCAGCACCCCGAGGGGGTCTGTCCTTCGAGGGGGGTTCCTCAGGCTGCTGCAGAGCTGCATCTGCTGCAAAACACTCTCATTACTGTGCTGCAGGGCTCTGAAATGTGTGCTGAGTAACACCATGCTCATCATGGGGCTCCCCCATAACTTCCCCCCATGCCCACCTGCAGTGGGTGCATTCTCCTGATTACCCCTCCTCATCCAGAATTCCACCACCTCATGTACTGCTCTGCTGGTTTTCAAGCCTCACAGTCAGGCATGGTTTCATCAAACGCTGCTGGAGCTCAGCTTCTGCCCAGGGGATATGGCACATGGCACAACATCCACTGAGTCCATTGCCTGGACTGAGCACAGGGTCCTGCCTCCAGGAATACGACCTAACATCAAAGGAACAACAGACAACCCATGTGCACTGGACCTTAAGCAACACCAAAGCCGTGCTCCACCTACAGCCATGCCTCTTTAGCTTCTCCTATGAGGAGAGACTGAGGGAGTTGGGGTTGTTCAGTCTGGAGAGAAGGTTCCAAGGTGACCTTATTGTGGCCTTGAAGTATCTGAAGGGGACTACAAGAAAGCTGGGGAGGGACTTTTTAGTCAGTCAGGTAGTGATAGGACTGGGGGGAATGGAACAAAGCTGGAAATGGGGAGATTCAGACTGGATGTTAGGAAGAAGTTCTTCAGCATGAGGGTGGTGAGAGTCTGGAAGGGGTTGCCCAGGGAGGTGGTGGAAGCCTCATCCCTGGAGGTGTTTAAAGCCAGGCTGGATGAGGCTGTGGACAGCCTGATCTAGAGTGAGGTGTCCTTGCCCATGGCAGGGGGGGTGGAACTGGATGATCCTTGTGGTCCCTTCCAACTCTGACTGATTCTGTGATTCTATGANGAGGGGGTGGGTGTGGAAGGGACCTAAAAGATCATTTAGTTCCACCCCCCCTACCATGGGCAGGGACACTTTCCACTAGACCAGGTTGCTCAAGGCCCTGTCCTAAGATGGCCTTGAACACCTTCAGTAAGGGGGTATCCATGACCTCCCTGGGCAACCACTGTAAGGAACTTCTCTCTAACATCTAGTCCAAATCTCTCCTCCTCAAGCTTCAATCCCTTTCCTCTCATCCTATCTTCCTTGGCCATCAAGATACATCCTCAAAGAGGTGTCCAGGGCAGCACCATGTACAGGTGCTCCCAGGGGGGCTGTGGAGTCTCCCTCTCTTGAGATATTCAAAACCTGCCTGGATGCATTCCTTTGTGGTCTGATCGAGGTGATCATGCTCTGTAGGGGAGTTGGACTGAATGAGCTTTCAAGGTCCCTTCCAGTCCCTGACATTCTGTGATTCTGTGATGTACACAACAAATTTCATAGAATTTTGGTTGGAAGGGACCTCCAAAGGTCACCTAGTCCACCCCACCCCCCATTTATTCATGGGTCTCTTGCAACCACGGCTGCTGCATCTATCTGGGGATGCCACCACCAGCAACTGGCTCCCACAGATGTGTGGCTAGCAGGGGAAGGTGGTTGGAGGGGGTGGCTGCAGCAGGTCCCAAGTGACACCCCAGGGACTGCCGTGTGTGGGAGCTCACCCTCAGGCTGAGGAGATTCCATTCATCCCCTGAAAACGGGTTAATGCAGACTCAGATGTCTCAGTCAAGACTGACTGGCTGCTCTCCAACCAGAGTCATCACAAAGACCTAATTCAAAGCCTTTTCCTATCTGGCTTCAGCATCTTGTGAAGAGAACAGAAAACATCTCACAGGAGGCGACTCAGCCAAGCTACGGAAACGAAGCAGAGGGCACAAACGCTCTGTGTCATGTCTCTGCTCTGCTGCACAGCCTGGCCCCAGCCTCTCTCCTCCCTGGTGTAAATCAGGAAGGATCCACTCCGGTGATGCCAGTCAGCAGAGGTACAGAAGTGGAGAGAGATCCCCTGCTGACAGAGCCCCATTGTGAGGAGCCCACAGTTGTACTTCTCATCTCCTGCTGAGGGATGCGACTGACCTCAAGGAGCTCTGTAGGCTGGCAGTGAAGGATGGAACTGACCCCAAGGAGCTCTGCAGGCTGGCAGTGAAGGATGGAACTGACCCCAAGGAGCTCTGCAGGCTGGCAGTGAAGGATGCAACTGACCCTAAGGATCTCTGCAGGCTGGCAGTGAAGGATGCAACTGACCCTAAGGATCTCTGCAGGCTGGCAGTGAAGGATGCAACCGACTTCAAGGACCTCTGCATGCTGGCAATTAAGGATGGGACTGACCCCAAGGAGCTCTGTATGCTGGCAGGGAAGGATGGAACTGACCCCAAGGAGCTCTGCACGCTGGCAGTGAAGGATGCAACTGACCCTAAGGATCTCTGCAGGCTGGGAGGGACGGATGCAGCTGACCCCAAGGCTCTCTGGAGGCTGGCAGTGAGGGAGGAGACCGAGGTGGACGCCGTATGCCGGCAGGCAGAGAAGGCTGCGGCTGACACAAATGATCTCTGCAGGCTGGCAGTGAAGGATGGAACTGACCCGAAGGAGCTCTGGAGGCTGGCAGTGAAGGATGGAACTGACCCCAAGGAGCTCTGCATGCTGGCAGTGGAGGATGCAACTGACACCAAAGAGCTCTGCAGGCTGGCAGGATAGGAAGGCTTTGTGTCCAGGTGAGACCCGGAGCACACAGTGCAGTGGGACCCAGGCCAGAGTGGGCTCCTGCCAGGAATGCATCAGAGGTGAGGGCAAGGCTCTGGAGTGGGCTGGGGTGGGCAGTGACCAAGGTCACTGCTCAGTGTTGTGCTCCGCCATTGGGTGCAGTCACTAAGGGGGCACCTGTGGAGAGGAGCAGACTAGACAGGTGGCCCTAAACTGACCAACAAGAGATTCCATCCCATGGACATCATATTCAATGTAAAGCTGAGGGATCATTAGGGTAAATCCTCTTCTTCAATGGCCTGTGTCTGAGGAAGACTCAGTCTTCAACTTTGATCCTTGTGTTCCTGAATCCAGGTCCAGAATCCAGTTCCTTAATCTGGCTCCTGTCTGCTACTGAGCCCAGTCTGAGACTTCCTCAGTGACTGCCTACAGCACCAGTGGTGACTGTGGCTAATTGCCAGTGGGGGCTGGGTTTGATATTGGTTTGTATCTGTTTCATTTTATTGCTATTTGCATTAAACCAGTTTTAGTTTTCTTTTGCAGCCCATCAGTTCCTCTCTCATATTCCCTTTCTCCTCCCTTTGGGAAGGGAAGTGCTTCATGCAGAGTGTCTGTCACTCATCCAGTGGCCAGCCCAGCCCTAACTCTTGACACTTACAAATGCAGTGGGTGCCAGGTGCTTCCCTGCAAGCTCCTGCATCCCAGCACTCCAGCAGAGCTGTGGCAGAGCTCTCTTCTCACCAAGGAGCATCTGACATTCATGTTCCTTCTATGAAACAAAACCCAAAGCCAAACCACAGAGATCCGAGCAACCTTCAATGAACCCCTACCACCTGCCACCTCTCTCAATTGCTTCCAAGCTGCATCCTCCCATGGTGACTGACTGATGCCTGTACCCTGAGCACCCTGTCCTATCAGCAGGGTGGGCTGTATGTTGCCAGGTGAATCTGTGTCAGTGCTCTGAGCACCTGCTGCCAAGGCTACACCACTGTGTCAAGACACTTGGCTGCTGCCAGCTGGGCACCAGCCAGCTCTGGAGCAGGAGACAGGGTACAAGACCCACAGGCATGGCTCTTGGAGCAGAGAGGACCCCGGGCTGGACACAAAGTAATCCCTACATGCCTCAAGGGTTACTTGAGAAGACAGCCTGAAGAACACTTTAATACTGTTGTCTTAATATTTGTAGACCATTGCCCTTGACTTAAGTGTTCTATAAACACGGAGGGGAAAATAAGCTTGGCCTTGGCCCCATGACTGCTTCCTAAATCTGCACAGGCCCTACTGTTAGTGCAGACAGATCAATCAGGAGGCAGCTTCCTCTCAGCCCTGGGCACGTCCACCTGCTCATAACACACAGATTTGCTGCAAAACCCACTGCCAAGCTGGTGAGGAGCTCTTCTCCCTGTGGCTGGCCCAGGTGGCTTCACCAGCACAAGACTGCTTGGCTGGCCAAAGCCAGCACCTTGGCCATGCTCGTGCTACTGCACCTTCCCAGAGGCATTTACACACACACAGCAGCACAGGGGGTTCTGAAGGGCAGGATGGTGACCAAGGACCGTTTCTCAGATCCTGTATTTATTAAATGTCAAAGGCTCCAGATGGGCTGGGCTGAATCCAAGCCCAAAACTCTCTCCAAAACAGCTCCATTTCTGCACTGGTTCAGAGCCAGCCCCATTTCGAGCTGCCGCTGAGTAACATGGAACCTGGATTTCTTGATAGCAGGGAAGGGAAAAATAATTTTTTCTGCTCAACATGTGCAGGATTGGCTTTTTATAGGTTGCTTCTTTAAAAATTTGGTCCATCTGAAAGACTCATTAGATGCTTTATTTAAATATTTCATAACAAAAGCCCTATGACCACAACCAAGTACTGCCTGCCTGCCTCTGCTGCTCTCTTCCTCCTGCTCTAACAGTCACTTAGCTGAAGAAAGTATTTTATTCTCAGCAGCACTGAACAAACAAAGGGGAGAAGAGAGAAAGAAGCAAAGAGTGTCTCCTGATCACTGCTTGACACAAGTGCTCCTTGCTCAGAATGGAGACAGCACTGGAATTAGGCCAGAAGAGAACCCAAAGAATTCAGGAAAAGGTTTTGGAGCTGCTTATGATTGAAAAATCAGACTAAAAGTCACAGCACAGGCTCCCTCGTGCCAGCAGCTGAAAGGCAGCATTAAATGGGGAAGGATGAATTCGAAATGGAGCACAACAATAGCCTGCTTTTCTAAGAAAACCAACCAAAAAAAGAAAAAAACCCCACAAAAAACAGAAGAAAAAAAACCCAAACTCAACCCTGAATTCAAACAAATAAACAAACAACTGAGCCTTACCTTGGTGAATCCTATTTGCTCCTTCCGAAAGTTTTCCAGAGGTTTGATCAGCAGATCACTGGCATTCTGCACCTACAGCACAAGGAATAAATGGTTTAATTACAGCACCCAGATTCATTTTCTCCTAACTAGAGGCTGAACAGGGCTAGAAGCCAAGAAACTCTGACTTTGAATGTGTCTGACTTGCAAACTTGCTTTCTGTCTGTAAGTGAAGTCACTTAACCCATCCATAGCCACGTTTCCCCATCTGTTAATACACAGAAAAGCCCTGTCACAGCATCACAGATTGGCAGAGGTTGGAAGGGACCTCCAGAGATCATCCAGTCCAACCTCCCTACCAGAGCAGGAGCACCCAGGGCAGGCTGCACAGGAACATATCCAGGTGAGTTTTGAAAGTCTCCAGAGAAGGAGACTCCACAGCCTCTCTGGGCAGCCTACTTCAATGCTCCATCGCCCTCCCCATAAAGAAGTGTCTCCTCATGTTGAGATGGAACCTCCTGTGTTCTAGTTTGTACCCATTGGTCCTTGTCCTTGGGCACCACCCAAAAGAGCCTGGCACCTTCATCTTGACACCCACCTCTCAGATATTTATAGACATTGATAAGAGCCCCTCTCAGCCTTCTCATGGCATGTAAGGCTTGGGGGATGCTGTAGAATACAGTTGGGTTTCCACAGCCTGCCACCAGCCCTGTGCCACAGGCTGTGCCCAGGCAGGACAATCCTGCCAGCAACAGCACCTGCCACCCACCCCATTTTAGGAGAACCACTGGCCACAGGAAGGCTGGGAACAGTGGATGTTCTTTGCTGGCTGGGCAAGCCCTCAAAAGGAGCAGCCCCAGGAGGCTGGGCTGCTTGTTTCTCTCTCAGAAAAGCACAAAGCAGAACAAATATATCCCCAAAGCGCACTGGAGGCTTCAGCTCCTCTGGGTCTAAGCCCATAGCAAGCTGCCCTGCCTGTTCTGATGGGAAGGGAGCAGAGAAGATGTGCTGCTGTGACAGGCCCTCTTCTGAGCTCCAGAGAGGAGAGAGAGGCCAAGAAGGGGATATAGCACTGCACTGCCACGGCCCCTTCAGCTGATTTAAAGTTGCTCAATGTGGTGAGAGTGTGAAACCTTCTGAGTGAGCTTCTGCAAAGGACTGATCCTACAAGCAGGGGGCAGAAAAGCTGGACAGTATCCTTGAGGTCTGTGGTAACGGGTTGGACTTGATGATCTTTGAGGTCTCTTCCAACCTTGGTGATTCTGTGATACTGTAAAACCCTTCTGCCCCCCACTTACACCCACTGCCAAAGGAGCCACACTACCTGGGATGCAATGAATAAAGAAATCTTACAGCTTTCCTCCAGTCTCTGACTGGTTTCCTCCTGCTCCCTGCCTGCCTGCGGACCCGCGCTGGGGACGTCCCCACGGCGTGGCCCAGCCAGCAGCCTGGCACAAGCTGCACGAGGCAGAGGAAAGTAGAGCCAAGCAGCACATTCCTGGCGTGCTGTAAAAGCTCTCCACCGAGCTTACCCTTCGTGTTTTTCCTGGAATTAGGAGTGCAACGGGAAGCCAGCACTCAGCCCTGGAGGAGCTCTGCAGAGGCAGAGGGCACAGCACAGCGGGAGGCCAAAGGCAGCGCAGCGCCTGCAGAGCTGTGCCAGTGAGGGCAGGGGCACGGGGGGCAAAAACAAAGCTAAAAATACATTTTGCTGCTTATTCTTTCACCACAAAACCAGCACGTTCCCAGCTCACATCCACCTGGCTCTACAGAGCAAACCACTGCAGATGCTCGGAGGGTTGGAGCAGCTCTGC
>WBNM01023468.1:0-64825 GCA_013399055.1 Ramphastos sulfuratus
TGTTCTTTCCCAGATGCCAGACTAATTGCCCTTGCTGAATTTCATTCTGATTCTCCCTGCCCACCCCTCCAGCCTGTCTAAGTCTGGCTGAATGGCAGCACAGCCTTCTGGTGTGGCAGCCACTCCACCCAGTTTGGTGTCATCAGCAAACTTGCTGACAGTGCACTCTGTGCCTTCATCCAGATCATTGATGAATATAATGAGCAGAACTGGTCCCAGTACTGATTGCTGTGAGACTCCACTAGATATAGGCCTGCAACTGGACTCCATCCCATTGACCACAACTTTCTTTCTTCTTCAACCAGTTCACATCCTGATCAGCCAAACCACACTGCCTCAGGTTAGCCAGAAGGATGCTGTGGGAGACAGTGTCAAATGCTTTACTGAAATCAAGATAAGCCACATCCACTGCTCTACCATCATCTATCCACCTGGTTATGTCCTCATAACAGGCTATCAGGTTCATCAAACACGACTTCTCCTTGGTAAAACCATGTTGACTGCTCCTAACGACCTCGCTATCCTTGATGTGCCTAAGGATAATTCTCACCTTTCTGGGGATGGAGGTGAGGCTATAGTTACCTGGGTCCTCCTTCGTACCCTTTTCGAGGATTGGAATGATTGGATGATGTATCTTTGGCTGTGGCAGAAGGCAGCAGCAGATTTATGTTCAGAGAGCCTGATGAGGGGCTGCTTTACACTCTCTCACACTCACAAACTGGGTTATTTGCATGTTTCTGTCTGAAAACCTGGTGAAGTTGGGCTTTACCTCTGTGAGAGCTTTTCAGTAAGGAAAAGGTCTCCTATTTTAGTTTTCATGACTCTTTTGCTTTTTCATAGGATATGCTATAATTCTTGCCATGTTTGCTGTACAAAATGCAGATGTTCTGTCTACCTACTCCTCTTCTTCATCAGCCAGATGATCGCAGCAGCTACATTGGTTCTAAATTAGATCAGATCTGAAGCTCTGCACATTCAGAGGAATAACCTCTCAGGTTTTTTCCCTCTATAATTCAACACTTTTAAAATTTGGAGCACTGAGTAAAAAAAAACTTTGGATCTTGCTCTTCAGTTGGTGGGTCTGTAGGAATGTTTCTGGCTGTGAGACACTGTTCCTTGTTTTGGAGACAACATATCAGAGGAAACTGCCTTGATAGCCATAGCTATTAAATGCTATAGCGACTGCTAACAGCAACAGAGTAAGTAGGTTTGCTTTCTCTAACACCAGTCTTAAAAGCCATTAGGTTATATGTAGATTTTGCCTTTCTTCCACAGACTACTTCAGGCACATCTGACTGGGATGTGACACCTCTAGAGGCACGTGGTTAAACATAGACAAAGGCAGTGCTG
Source organism: Ramphastos sulfuratus (assembly GCA_013399055.1). Lineage (NCBI taxonomy): Eukaryota > Metazoa > Chordata > Aves > Piciformes > Ramphastidae > Ramphastos > Ramphastos sulfuratus. The sequence goes on from WBNM01023468.1 coordinate 1,351, forward strand.
CTGCTTTGGTGATGCCACAAAAACCTCACAGTTAGAGACCATTGTGGAAGTGAGTTTCTGGGCAGCAGCAATGCTCCTCTTCATTTGCTGCTTATAGGACTGCTAAATATCTGGGCTTAACACGGGGCAGGAATATACTATATATGTCTGAGGTGGGTTTACCCATTCTGCAGCAGAAAGACAGAAGAAAAGGTAGGAATCAGTTATTAAAAAAATGTGTAACATACATTGAATTATTTTAAAATATTTGAGAGTCAAAATTACCACTGAAATATAACTTAGTTCTCTGCAAGGGAAGAAGAGATTCCAAATTAAAGGTGAGGAGTATTCCAACCATCTGGAGCTCCTCTCAACAAAAATGAGGAGTAAAAAGTCTTACTTTCTTCCCATTTAAACAGACAGGGTATACAAAACCTCTATGTGGTGCAGAGAGGATAAGATGCAATATACCAGCCTTAGGATGGAAGCAAAGGTTGAGTAGTCTCCCTCAATGGGGCTGAACAATGCTGGGGCTTCTCTTTGGAGGGGCCATGGCAGCCTTCTCCCTCCCTCTGTTCGCTACAGAAACCCCACACCACCATTTTGCTTCCTGTCTGTATCACGAGAAAGAGGGAGAAAAAGTCAGAGCTGGTATTTTGTTTACTTCCATGTCCAGATTTTAAAACTTTGTGCTAACAGCTGAAGGACTTAATTCTGTTATTGCCACAGAGGAATTTCGTTCAGGTAGAGTTATACTGAATACACTCATAAACCAAAGTAGCCTCAGCTGTGAAGAAATGCTCTTCAAAAACCCTGTCCTTAATCTCATTTGAATAGAAAACTAAGGGTCTGGCTTTTAAAGCAGGCCTTCTTGAAGCTTGCCAAAAGATTAATGTGTAAATGTGAAGAATGCTCTGGAAGCTTTTGAATGGAGACATTTTATTTGCAAATAACCACAGGAGTAACTGTTTTGTAGCAAAAAGATGATTAATGGCATTGTGGCCAAAATAAAGTGGCCTAAACCAGACAGCATAGTATCTCCATATTACCTCAATGTTAGGGTTACTTGCACTACCTTTGTTTATTTTTACTGGAAGAAGCACAAGAAAAGCAAGATGCTTGCTTAAATCTCCATAAACCCAAACATCTGAGGCTACATTACTCCTTTTTCCTGGCTCTGTTCCTCCCTGAAAACATGCTGCTAGCATGCTCACTCTCCTTTTTCCCATGAACTACAGGGTGTAGGCCAAAATACCCTTTGCAACTGGTAACTTGCTAGGCACTCTAGGATCTAGTTGATACAACAAACGGTCCTTTCATAATGCTTAAAGTATCTGTGGCATGAACACATTAAAAGATCTGAAACTGGCAGGAAACATGAGGAGCACTTTTCATTTTCCACAGGGTCAATTTTATTCAGCTTGTGAAAACGTCTTACAGTGACCAAGAAAAAGTCGTTACATGGAAACCCACTTCCAACAACTGTTAACTAGCAGTAGTCAAGCAGTGAGTAGGAAACACTTAAACATGTGAAAGCCAAGGACCTGTGTGCACTGGCTCAGGGAGGTTCTTGTCCGTATCATCGTGGGCTGCTCTGCAACAGTGCAGTGTCACATCTCTATCAGTGACCTTTAGCTGCAAACTGGAATGTGTTTCTGTGGGGAAACGAGCTGGATCTTTTAGCATCCAGTTATGTGGGAGCATGCCTTAGTTTGCTGGAGCTGAAGGTGTGAGCCAGTACATTAAAGGCAAAGTCTGAGGAATCATCTCGGCAGCTGCTGGGCCAGTGGTTACTTTCCCTCCTGCCAACATCACTGAACTGAGGTAGGTTTCAGTTTCTCGTATTTCAGAAAATAACTCATCATCTGAGCAAGCACTGCTATCCCACAGCTCTGAAAAACAGTAGAGAGACCATCACCTAGAGCCAGGCTAAGAGAATGGCCTGAGGGTTGTTTAAACCAGCGTAAGTAAGGGGGTGCTGGCCAACAAGACTGTGCACCTTGCAGGTGAGAGCAGGCACCAGGCAGTGCTGCTGGGCACCCAGATGGGAACTGCAGTTGTCTCTGGGCATGGAGCAGCTCTCCTTAGCCAAACATGCTGGGAGAGGGAGAGATGGTCTGAGTTACACATGTGTGTTGCACAATAATCAAATACACCTGTAATACAATCATTGTTGCTGTAGCATGGCTGTTCTGGGAAGCCTTCCTCTCCTAGACCAAGCTGCAGCTATCAAATCTCTGCTGGTTTGGCTGGAAAAATATCATGGCTGTGATGTCTTTTCAGGATTGTTTCCTGCTTTGCTGTCATTGAAGCAAAATATAAAATAGCCAAATGCTCTCTTCACCAAGAATCCGAAAACCGAACATTTTTTGGATACAACAACTGCAATTCAAACTGCAGCAGTCAGTGCTGTGCCTAATTTGGTATTCAGCCAGTGAATTTTAAAGTAAACACCCTCCAGGACTGTTCTCCATTTGGATTTATTAGTCATTACCAAGAAAAGATAATTAGCACTTCTGAAGCATTGTGATAATCAGTAGCATGAACTGTTACCAATAGAAACGAACTGGGGTACTTGAGCAGCACAGGGACATGGCAGCTCTGTTGTAGTCCCTGTACAGAACCAGTACACCAGTGGGCAGATCCTTAGCTGGAGGAAATGCTCATAACTACCTGCAACTCCAGCAGAGCTAATGACAGTTTACACAGGGTAAGGCAGGCAGGGGAGTTGTTCCCTGGCCTGTCGGGCTTCTCCCTCTATTTTTGTTACAATATACAAAGCTTCTGGTTCCTTGGTTAAAGGCACCAGCAAATACTACTCCTTTACTGCACAACAGAAAAATGAGAGCTAATTATTTTTATTTTGTATGCATCCTGCCAACACAAAGGAAAAATAACCTTGTAGTAGCACAAGAGGAACCTGGAACCTCTGGGCAATGACACCTTTTTTCTCTTCCTCTTTCTAAAGTAACAGGAAAACTCTGTTGGACTCAAGTCAGTGCTAAAATTCAAGAGAATTGATATTCCACTTATTGTTCCCCAAACTTCTATTAATTATGACCCTCCATAAAAATTATGTGAGGCAGGGGATGTAAATCTTATGTTCTTAGTCTCAAACCCTAAGCATTAAACATGCCAGGCTCCCTGCTATACAAAGAAGGAATACTTACTGAGCTCAGGCAAGTAGGTCTCTTAGATTTATCAGTGTTGCTATCTAAATAAATATTGCAATACACAGGTTTCTCTGAAGCAGTTGCCTTTGTTTTTCTGTACCTGGAAGTATAAGCAAAATCCATGCTGAAGAACAGAGGTAGAGAGTGTAAGCATGGGAAGGCTTCCGTTTTGGTGAGCACGAATTAACAAATGTAGCTAAAAGGATCTATTCCCCAAATGCTTGCAAGTCTGCAACAACCCCATGCCTTCCTGCACTGTACTGAGCATTTCAGGTCAATAAACCACCCCTGCAGCCAGCAGGTGTTTCTTATTCTTAGGGAAGCATGTGGCCAATCTCAGGACTGAGTCCAGCATGCATGCAAAAGTACTTTGCCAACTGATGCAGGGCTGTGGTGTGTTGTGCTGTGCTGGTAGAAGGTACCTTACCTGTGCAACTCCTATTGATGCTGATGACATTTGCTGGTGTATGTCTTTCTTGCCACACCGAGAGCAGAGGCTCTTAGGACTACAATTCCAATGCCAGTAACACACACAACTATGGGGCCACCCTGGCAACGTTTGACTGGCTGATGCACTCAAAGTACTCCTGTGTGTTTGCACCTCTCCTAGGATGATGACTGCTGTGGGAAGTCCGATTATTGCCAAGATGAGGTTCATCTGGTGGTTAACAAATGTGATGGGCTGGTAGCCGCTTACAAGCTATGCATGCAGAAGTAAATGGGTCTGTGTTTGCTTTTCAGCTGCTGCTGGGAAACGGGCACCCTCCTGCCAGGTCACAGACCATCTACGTTACAGACCTCTTGCTGCAGTTCCTCAGTGGCAGAGGTGGTTGCATAGCTTGTACTCAAATAGCTGTCTGGTACACAGAAGTTGCTATGGCAGCGCTTAACAGATAAACGTTGCACAAGAAAGCGGTGATGCTGGGCCATGCTGACTCTTTCTTTGTGCCTTAAACAGAAGGCTCTTCCCCACCTTGGGAATTGTGGAGCAGAACAAATGTTGGAATATAATATATATCTCTATACATCTACTTAAGTTTATTGTCAGATTTTATCTGACTGTGGAACTGGATTTAAAACACCTGGGTAACAATTTACATATTATGTCAACAACACCGCTTACCCCTTGCATTCCCCCTTTCCCATCTGCAGTGTAGAGCAGGCTGACTTCATAGCATCCTTCACAGCAAAATGGGTCTCTGCTGTGCCTTTTTGTCTTCATGAAACTCATTTAATTCTGGTAGTTTAACACCTACTTCTTCCTCTGCTGCTGCTGTTATTGCAAAGGAGAAATGTGTCCGGGTAACAATGTCTCCTTGGAAACCTGCCTCTGGCCTAAAAAGCCCAGTTTGGTGACTGTTGTGGCCCTGGGAGGCCCGAGACCTCATGGGCTAAGCACCTTTTATGGCTGGTCTCCACTCCAGATCCCTTGGTGAAGAGATGAATAAGCTGGGCTACTGCACCAGCATGATTTAAAGGGAGAAAACAGAACTATCGGTCTGAAAGAGTTGGGGCTGTTCGGTCTGGAGAGGAGAGGGCTCCAAGGTGACCTTATTGTGGCCTTTCAGTATCTGAAAGGGGCCTACAGGAAAGCTGGGGAGGGACTTTTTAGGATATCAGGTAGTGACAGGGCTAGGAGGGATGGAGCAAAGCTGGAGGTGAGTAGATTCAGACTGGACATGAGGAGGAAGTTCTTCACCATGAGAGTGGTGAGACCCTGGAATAGGTGGTGGAAGCCCCATCCCTGGAGGTGTTTAAGGCCAGGCTGGATGAGGCTCTAGCCAGCCTGATCTAGGGTAGGGTGTCCCTGCCCATGGGAGGGGGGTTGGAACTGGATGATCCTTGTGGTCCCTTCCAACTCTGACTGTTTCTATGATTCTAAGTGCTGAGAGGAACATGTAGGCAGTGTATTTCCCTCAGCACGGGTGCCTCAGGGGAGGCTGGGGGAGGCTGGGCGCAGGAGCTCTGCAATGGTGTGATCTGGGGCCCCACCTCTCCATTATCCTGCAGATGTCCAAATCACTGTAAACAACACTGACCACAAATCTGCTACCAGATCTCCAGGCTTTTTAAGAAAAAGCCCCTAGTCATTTGTTGCCTGAGGATATTATTATTATTTCTGGAATGAACTAGTTGCAGATTACAATACTGGGCAGAATTATAGTACAAAGTGTGTTTAAGTGCAAACCTACTTATGAAACAAGTCACAAATCTTCTTTGGACAGAAATGGGCACAGAGCCTCAACCTTTTGTGCAGAAAAGTGCCCACGGCTCATTTCTGCATCATCTTCATCTTAGGACTGGTCTGGATGGGGCCAGCTCTTGTGTGTCACGTGACAGCAGGCTACAGCTCTGCCTTATTGCCAAGGCCCCAGGAGGTCAAGAACAGCTAAGGAGCAGCTTAGCAGAGGGGTTGCCAGCTGTGTTCCCCTGCCCCAGCCACATCAGCCATGGAGAGGCTGCATGAGGAGCTCTTCACTCCATCTGTTAAGATATGCAAAAAGATCCTGCTCCATTGAAGGCTCAACTTGGTACCTCTAATGTGAAATTTCCACAGGCAACACAAAGCTTTGGTTTTAAGAAATAAGTAATTCATATATACAATTACTGCCTTCAGCATAGTTGCCCTTAAAAGACTGCAACTGCCTTTTATCTAATGAAAAGACGGATATGAAAAAGTTCTGTGCCAGGAACGGTCATGCAGTAAAGCACAGAATTCAGCCACTACATACTGGCAATCACCACATTCTCCAACATGAAGTGATGCAACAGCTGATTAATAAGAATGAAACTCAGCATCTATAACAAGCTACTTCATGCAAGGCCTTTCAATAATCATGTGATGGGAGATACATCTGTGTCTTTAATACTAGCCCAAGCATGAGCCAATTGGTCTTGGGTCTTTCTGCTCTTGTGAATCATACTGCAACAGTGGCTTTAAAATTACAAACATTGAAAAATTTAAATTGGTCTAGGTGAGTGCCAGACTAAATACAATAAGCAAGGCTATAAAAGCAAGGCAGGAGGACAGGATTATCCAACTAGCTGAAATAATTTTATAAATGGCATCTACTGCATGTCTGCATGGTTTAATTGTCACTCCTATCCTGTCAGATCTGTGTGGAGGCAGCCACATGCTCAAGTAAAACTTGGTCAAGTTAGATGGTGCATTTACCTCTGTTTAGAGCAGATCTGAACTTTAATTCATGGCTTGAGGTTTGTCTCTTTAATGAAAAATTCGAATGTGCAAATGCTTCAAACAGCTGTGCTCTAGCATGAACTTTCTACAGTCACCTTGAATGACCACTTTGAAATAGGCCTTGCTATTAACTAGAACAGGAGGCTAGCCAGGCACCTGTGGTAGAAAAAGGCATTCTCTGTTTCTGCCTGCCGCAAATTCTTCTACAGTTAGTTAGGCTTGTCTCAGCTAAGCACACAGACTTGAGCCCCATCCTGGGATTATTTTGTCCAGTTCCAGGCTACAATGGCACTTTTCTATTGGGCTTTTTCTTTGTTTGTCTGGTTTTGGTGTCTGTCCACAGAATGAAGGTGCTTAGCTGCAGAGCAAAGCTTCAGAGCTCCCTAGGTATGACAGCGAATGGGATGACAGGACTGCTGGATTCAAGGTCCAGAGCAGTAAGGAAGCATTCAATGGCTGCTTCATTTTTCCCCTGAGCTTGCAAGACCTCTCCAAGGCTGTTCCAGGCCCTGTGACTGGTGGTCTGGATCTGGATGGCATCTCTGAGGACTTTCTGGGCCAGGTCCCTCCGTCCGAGTTTGTTCAGCACCAAGCCCTGTCAATAAACAAGTGACGAGCAGTTAACAATGGCATAAAACCAAGGAAGAAACAGAGTGCCCTGAGCTCCCAAGCAAGTTGGGCACATGTGTAAGTGCAAGTTCAGGAATGACAGAATCACAGAATCATTTAGGCTGGAAAAGATGTTTAAGATCATCAAGCCTAATGTAAACCTAACATTACCGTGTCCACCACTGAATCATGTCACCAATCACCACATCTACATGCCTTTCAAAGACCTCTAGGAAAGGGCAGGGATCTCCACCTGTTTCTGGAGAAGCAATCAGCTGTTAAGCTCTGCACTTTTTGACTATCATGTGTAATTTCAAAGAACAATTATGAAAACATACTTTAAAGCAGGGAGTGATCCAGCTCTGCAAGTGCTCCTGCTACACATTACTGGCAGAGCATGTACTGGTGCTTCATAGAGGAGAGCCTACAGACCCTATGAGCATCCCTCTCTCCTTGAGTAGGTTACACTGGCCTCTAAATCCCCAGGAAAATACACATAGTTTTCATGACACCCAGTATCCAAATTAGCACATCTTGAGCATCTGGAATAGGCTGAAGTAAAGTCTCTCAGTTCCTGCATCCCAATCATATAGAAATATCTTTCTTCTCAACAAATGGGACTAGAGCAATGTGGCCCCTGCTTCTCCACCTCTAGGAGCACGCTGTATGTAACATCTTGGGGCCCGCTGTCCTCCTGCACTCCAATGTAGATCCCAAAGCAGTGTGGGGGAGGAGAAGAATGGAGAAACCTTGTTTAAAAAGCTGTCCTTAGGGTAAGAAAAGACACAAGTGGGTGTAACCATCTGGAAGGAACAGGAAGATGAAAGAAGTGGTAGGAAGAATGTGTTTTCCTATAGGGCTTGCATGGATGTGCCTGAACCCACAAAGCATCTAATGAGCCAGGCTCCCTTTTAATTACACCTCAGTCAAACATAATGAGCCTAGATGGTCACATGGGCTTTGCAGGACACGACCTATTAGTGGCGTTTTTCTGCTTCCTCCTAAAGCTGCACACACCAGGATGAACTTCCCAGTAGTTTCATCCAGGTGTGGATGAAGCAGCCAACACTTCACGGTGCCTGCCTAGCTCTGCATGGTCTCTGCCTGCATTCACCCACAGAAATGCTGCAAAATGAGATGCTTTATCTGGGACAACACAGCATGTGGATGCATGCACATAAAGAAAAATACTAATCCTTCATGTGTGTCATTGCCTTTAGTTGATAGGGAAAGACATAAGAAATTGGAATCCCGCGCAACTAACATCCAAGTAAATTTCTGATGAAAGAGTGGTGATGCTTTTGGAAGTAGAGAAGATTTTACCTCTGTCTTGTTTTGTTTGCTTTTCCAAAAGTGCCATTAAACACAAGGAACATCAGCATGACTAAGATCCTAGAGCCAGTGACAATACTAATACCCATGCAAACACACTACTTTGCTTGAAAGAAAAATTAAGAAACACCCATTTAATCAAGTATCGAGGGTACTGCAAAAGGTTTCACTGCCTCTTTCTTACAACTTGGTATTTCCTGTGGGGGCCTACAAGAAAGCTGGGGAGGGACTTTTTAGGATGCCAGGTAGTGATAGGAGTGGGGGGAATGGGACAAAGCTAGAAATGGGTAGATTCAGACTGGATGTTAGGAAGAAGTTCTTCACCATGAGGGTGGTGAGACCCTGGAATGGGCTGCCCAGGGAGGTGGTGGACTCCCCATCCCTGGAGGTGTTTAAGGCCAGGCTGGATGAGGCTCTGGATAGCCTGAGCTATGGTAGGGTGTCCCTGCTCATGGCAAGGGGGTCAGAACTGGATGATCCTTGTGGTCCCTTCCAACCCTGACTGATTCTATGATTCTATGATTCTATATCTAGTCATTCAGAGATGCAGTAGGGGTGTTTTTTCTTGAGGTTTCTCTCTCCATTGGAAAAAGACAGGCAACGGGAGCTAATCTTACCAGCCTTTTGTGAGCAGGCACAGGTGACACAGAAGTACCCTGATGGGAGAGGCTGCTAGTTCCTCTAGAGGTAGCTGCCTGGAGATGACCACAGGCATGTAATAACAGACTGGAAGGAATCTGTGCAATTATAATTTGAGTCACTCACTTGACAGGGATAATGAGGCATAGAAAGGGCATGTAGTGTGGCCATAGCAAATCTGCTGCAGATCCAAGAATAGATGGGACCTATCTCAGCTCAAGTTTGCCCTCAACCACAAAACCACTCTTCCTCAAAACTCTTCCTGTTATGTTGACCGAGCAGAGCTGATTGTGCTCCCTGGTGGCCCACTGTTGTCCTCACTCTGAGCCTAAGTAGCAACAAGCCTCTTGAAGCTCCTGGGGGGCAGCTGGCCCCTGGAGGCACAAGGGCCAATGAGTCTGTGCAGCTGCTGCCTATCATACCTCTCCAACCAGGAGAGGAATTCTCTCCTTGGCTGACATCTCATGCCTCTCAGCAATGCTGCAGTGAAATCCACCTCATCGTAAACTGCTTGTGCAGCACAGCTACCTTTTCTGCCCCAGCACCCTTGTTTGTCAAGGACCTGAGGCTGGCATGACTTCATCCCCTACGACTCCCCAGTGTGGAGCCACTGCATTTATTTTGCCTGTGCTTGAGGTCCCTTGCAGCTGTTTTGCAGCACCAGGAGGATGCTGTACACAAACTCCAGGTACAGTGTTCGGCAGTGGGAGATGCTGAAGCTGATGTCCACCAGTAAGCACAGCACAGAGGAACATTTGCTCGTTGGTATTTGTTACTTTGAGCATGACATTTCAGCTGAGAAGAAACACTTGTGAACCTTTCTAGGGGCGATCTTAGGCTCCCCAAATCCAGGGTGAAGCCTCCTGTTGACAATGCTGTACATTGCATGGGTGAAAAACTGCTACATGATTTTTGGGAGGAGCACAGGATGAAAGTTTTGCTAAAGGAGGTAAAGATTTTCTTCCTCTTCCTTGCTTACATACACAGCTCTTAGTGACAAAGGCTGCTTGGGTGTGTGGCCCTTCCCAAGTGTGTCCACATTCCTGCTTCCCTGTCCTATTCTTCCTACACACTTAGATATCCACGTGGTGTGGGCAAATGTTGTGGGGCTTCAGGCTTCAGCCCAGGTGGAGGTCAGAATGTGGTCAATCAACTCTCCAACCCAGGCCCTGTCAATGTTCTTAAACCCCAGTGCAGAGACCTACTCTTCTGCCCAGTGAAGCTGTGACAGATGGTGTCAGGCTTTCCAGTGAGGCTTAACTGAACCGGCAGAAATACGCTGCTGGATGTTTAAAGGGCGGGTTGCACATCATGAATTCTGTGTGCAGAAGAGTTTCTTGCTTTAGGTTTCCTCTCTCGCCCCCTCCCCAAGCTGCTCCTTACAAATCACAAGCATTTTCTGAGAGCTGGAGGCTGTGTAATCCCCAAGCTTCACAAAGACACAGCACTGAGCACTTCAGTTTTTTGTTTCCCTGAGGTATTTGCACTTGAGAGCTTCTCCTTGCTACTGAATTTCTTATTTCCCCATGGAGTCTGGCTTGCTATAAACAATGCCTGCATGTTGTTGCTATGTAGGTCCAGCTGGAATCTGCCTACAGTGCAAACGAAAAAAAATATATATAAATTCAGAAAGCCACCCACTGACAGGCAATTTGCATTTGTATCTGGAAGATTTTATTTTTTTTTTCTTTATAAAGATTTTTCTAATGAAAGTTCAGTTCCTGAGTTTCTATGGAAACTCATCTGCTTGGTGTGCATGCATAATTTCATAAAGTCAGATCTCAGGAAGATGAGCAATTAGTATAAATACAAGCAGGAATGTGATTAAGGGTTTCTTCTTCTTCTAGAAGATGGAGGGTGGGGCTGGGTTTTGTTGTCTTTCTTTGGCTTGTATTTGTGTTTTTGTCAAGCTGAGGCAGAAACCAGTGTACAAGGTGGCCTCACTCCTCTGCCACCTCCTGGCTAGCCCTGGCACTTGTGGTTTCGACCTGGTTGCTTTCCTCCCAAAGACGGTGAGTACCTCTAAGTAACACCTTTGTCAGTGTTGTTGGTACCGAGTCGGGCCCCAGGGAGCAGTGAGGACAGGCTTCTTTTTAAACTTAAACATATCATAAGTAGTAACACATCCAAAACCAACCCAAAAGGTGTGTGAGAATCATTTCGCTTTAGAGCTGCTGCGGGCAGCACATCGCAAGGGCTCGCACCAGGCCTGTGCTAGCCATGTGCAGGCATTTCATGTGCTGCTTGCATTAATACAGCTGTACAGTGCTTGGTTGCTGACTCGTTCACTCAGCAAGGTCTGAGGGTAACTTGTGCAGATTAATTTAATTTTCTTCTTTAAGTCTGAAGACATACTTCAGATTGAGTCAACAGAGGCAGAGTAGTGAAGGTTGTGCTTTCAAGCCAGACTGTAAAAAGACAGTGCAGAAAGCACCGAAAGCAACTCATTTGCAGTGAAGCACTGTGGCACAGCAAAGCTGTTGCATGAAGGCAGGGGGGACATAGCCAGACTGGTTTGCTGATCTAGGGTGCTAGCAGCTGGCCTCTTGAATTTATTGTCTTTGATTTCAGGGAATGGGGAGTGCACATGGGAAGCTTTTTAAAAGGTATTTTTGACCTTCTCCACATACAAAACAAAACCTAAACCACTTCTATGGTAACACTGGTTTAGACTTCCTTGCTTTCAGTGATGTGATACCTAGTAATTAATACTCGAGTGAGGCTATTTTTATTTTAGATTGGAAAAGGTACATTTCAATTTAAGTTAGATGAGCAAAAAAAAAAAAGTGACTTGTTTTCGATTTCCACTAGCAAAGCGAGCACAAGCCCCACTTGAAGTCCCATTTCAGAAGGTCATGAAATTTCTGATCTGTGCCTTTATTACTTCAGAGTATTATTAGCTTAAAATTAGCTCATAAAATTCCCAGACAATAATGCAGAAAATACATTATGGCAGACTACAAAGTAAGCCTCAAATACAAGTTGGAGTTTGTTTTTACTAGTGAAAGTCAAAATTTCCATTGCAAATGTTTAGTTCAAACACCTGATGAACCACAGGCAGTTATCCTGAGCCTTGGCACCCTTGTTTACCTTCCACTAAGGTGGCACAGATTTACTTGCTCTTTCCTTTGTCCAGAAAAAAACCTTTCATTTCATTGCTAGATAATTGCTTTTTGTTTCGTTTGCATGTTTGTCTCATTCTTGGAGAATCTATATAGGTGGAGTAGACTTTATAATTTACAAATTGATTTTTTATTAATCACTTCAAATACAACTTCTCTCTTTCTCTGCATGAGACTCAAATTCCAAAGTGAGGTTGTCCATGATGCCTTTCTCAACTTATTCACTTTCACCCTAAGAAGTTTCCAGAATAAATAAGGCTGCAGACGTTGTTGGGCTTCTGCTAGTGCATTATTTCATTAATTTCAATATAAATCTGGCATACCTACTGCCTACTCCAGTCTGTAATGTGGACATGTCACTAGTGGTTGGTAGGAGGGCAATCAGCAGTAGCAAGACCTACTGCAGGAAAGTGCTTGTTCCAAAGTGTGCTTATTCAGCACAACCCTAAGAAAAGCCTTTCAAGATGCATGTGGCACGTGGTGATGATAGTGTCATGTAACAGAAAAATCTGCACTGCTACAGGGCAACATGCACTTCTGTAATTATTTAGCAATGAGAATAAGCTGTAAGCAAAATCTGCTGCATACACCATGAAATATCAGAGTTAGTTTGGAAAATGTCAGAGATTAACCCTGGAAATTCTAGGTCTCCTAGAATAAAGACAGGCATGTTAACTAGCCAACTGCTCTGATTCTTTCCCCCTGCATTCACGACCTTTGAATTTCTGAGGAGATGGTGGTTTTTTTTTTAAGCAGTGAGCAGTGAAGTGAGTTTTTGTTGTGCTATCACTCAGCCACAGAGTCGGGTAGCTAATCACCCATTTTGCTGATTCAGTCCAGGTTATGGTGAACGAGAGCTATACCCCTGAGCTCTGTTCTCTGAAAATACATCGTTTGTAGGAATACACGGAGCAGTCAAGGTTAGCTCATCAAACAAACTGAATTAGAGACTGTATCTGTATTTTCTGCCCTAAATGGTTGGCTGGGATCCAGCTCTGGAGGAAAGCTCGTCTTTCAGTATTTCTGCTGCCTCTCTTGTCAGAGCAGCTTTTCCTTCTCTTCCTCCCCGCCTCTCCATCAGCTGAAGCTGCTGCATTCCCTGTCAGTCAGCGACACTGAAATGCTGCATTTGATAAAGCAGAGGAGGGGAAGCAGAGAGGAGGAGAGTGAAGGCAGGCAGGGCCACTGCAAAATGCAGCATTTGGAAAGGAAAACCAAAGAACAGCACTGGAGGGGGTAGAACTGGAAGGTAGCTGAAAAAAAGCAAGAACCTGAATTTGCACCATAATTTGTAACACTTGTGCACTACCTGTGGGTTTCAACTTAGGTGTGTTCAACCTGGAGATTTCAGCTCTGGTACTGTAGGTACCAAAGGCAGCCCAGCAGAAGACTGCTGTTTAAACTTCATTGCAGCATTTTCATGTGCTAGAGATGAATCTGAGGTAAGAAAAGAAACCAGACTGCAAGAAGGTATCAGGAGAAGCAGACTATCTGAGCGTGAAGGCAGAGATCTCTTAAGCCCACCACGGACCTGGGCACATGGATATGCTCTACCAATCTTACTGATGTAGCTTTGGCAGGGAGGGAAGATAAAGCAAAACAAGGAAAAGATCAAAAGTGGTGAAGACCAAAAGAGAGAAATATCCCCCCTCCCACTGCAGAAGGGAAGCACTGTGCTGTGCTGCACACTGCCCTCTGCCCAGGCTTGCTGTCTCTATTTGAGTTCATCAAACGCTACCAGGGATGTTTGCACCATGTTTGAAGCTTATATGTGATAAAACATTTATTGACTTAAAAAGCAAACCCTAAGGCAGCATTTCAAACCAGGAGGCTCTGATCGCTTCATAGAGAGACTCATACAAGCCTAGGGAGAAGGAAGAGTTTTTCTGCCTTGTTGGATTGTCGTCACTTAAGCTTCACTCAAAGCAGAATTGTTTGCTGCACCCCAAATATTCTCTAGACAGTTCTTCTTTTGCTGAGACCTGCATAGAGAAGAAGCAGCAAGCAAGAAAACCTAACAGGATGCCTCAAACACACATTTGAGACTAACTAAATGTAGTATTTGTTTTGCACTCTCTTCTCCTAGGGAAGGCAAGATTTCTCCTAGTCCTGACTTTTACCAGTTGTTGTAGTCATGTTGCAGTGGAGTGCCTCAACTAGGACTCAAGCTCATGGTGTCATCTGTGAAAACATGCACTATGAGAATGCCTCAAGCAAGTAATAAATAGTCATTTAGGATGCATAATCTATAATTCAAGGTCCCAATTCTGTTCCCTGCTTCCCTGGCAGAAAGTCTTGTTGAAATCAGTGAGATCCAGCCTAGATATATCCAAGTCTCAAAAAATATGTGCAGAACCGAGACAGATCAGGATCAGCAACAAGAGAAGAGGCAAGCAACATACATGCAGGATGTTGGAAAGTCGCAGGTAACCTGCTGGCTAAAGCACTTCACTAGAAAGTGGTTTCTATGCTTCATTGGCTGCTAATGCATTTTGCATTGAATAATCTCCCATCACCCAGGAACAATTCAAAGAGTAGGGCCAGGGGCAAGGGACAAGCGTAGAGAGGCAGAAGCCCTGGATTTAAGTGTTCTCAGGCTGAGGAGGGTTTGGGCTTCTCTTGTGCCCATGGGGTGCATGCTGAGTTTTAGCACATATTTTAAGGAATTTAGGGCAGCAGTTAAGCACTTCTGTCACCCCCAGAGGGGAAAACACTTCTCTGTCTCTTTTGACAGCAAGCAGGTGCCTGTGTCCTGCTGCACATAGCAATATACTGATGCAAAAAGCTTGGGAATGGCCAAGCTTAAGACTTGGACACCCAATTAACGTGACTGCCCTGATGAGCAGGGAATTGTTGTCTGTTTAGGTTTCCTTCAGTGCAAATGCTGGGTCTCCCTAATTTTTAATGCATGCTTTGCAACAAAGGAGGGGCTGATGCGCACATTTTCCATGCACGTTTTCCTCCCCTCTCTGTACAATCTATTCTGAGTCATGTACAGGTTCTCCTACATTCAGCTCTGCCAAGGGTCTCTAGGAACCTCAGTCTCACAGAAGTAATCGTTAGCGCAAGTGCCACATTTAGTATGTCTCTGAAGAAGGGTGCAGCACAGCAAAGACAAGGCTGGCAGACGCACATAGCATGCCAACGTAGATTACAGCAGATGTCTTCTGAAAGGAGAGCTGAGCTATTTGAAAAATCTTAATTTGCTTAGTTTTCCACTACTGGCAGTCTCTAGGAGAGCCTGTTATTAATGACATCCTCTGCACAACTACAGCCGGAGCCTCAAGAGTGCAATATCACAGCTGAGTGCTAAGCTAGCTGAGCTTCTGGGAAATGCAGAGCCAGCTGGACAGGAATGCACTGCTGTGGTCCAGCCAGTGCCTCTGGCTTCTGCTCCAGTGCCTTTGATTCCATAAGGAGCATGTTTCCTTACCATCTCTTAACATAAAATCTCTCATAAATCATGAATCTCACTGCACAAAGACATTTTGCTGAATTACAGAGACGATTTTCTCTTATCTGCTCAAAAGAGAATGAGAAGAAACTCATTGAGAAGATAAATAATTAAATACCTCTGATAAATGCTGCACATAACATTAGTGTAAATGGAAGCCCCAGTGACACTGGAGAGCTGTGATGTTTTTATGTTTCCCATTTGTTTGGCAAAAAAGGACTTCTGCCTCATTCTGATTGTGGCCAATTCAGTGTATTGGGACAGGTTGCTGAAAACTTGGAAGTCTTACTAGTTCTCACTCCCCTGTTCATGCAGCTGTACCTTATGTAGGAGGAGGCAATGTATTCTGTTATTGTACTGCACACTATCTTATACACTGTATTGCTCTGCTACTCGTCTTGCCTTTGGTGCAATAACAGGCAGCCTAAATAGCACAGAATTTAAACTATCTAGAACTGGCTTCATTGAGAGCATTTGAAGGTTGAAATATTGCGGTGGGTTTATACCACTTGGAGTTTGGGATTTGCCCCTCAAAAGGTAAATTACCACAGTACTCAGAATTTGGAAGTAAAATGAAAATTATTATTCACAAAAAGTGGGCTAAATATAAAAGGTAATAAACATATACATATGTACATATACAACTAGACAAAAGCCCAGCTAATGCCCCCTGACAAAACCCAGGGGCTGTCGCCAGCTGTCATGGAAGGCTAATAGGCCTAAACCATGTCCTGGCTTGCCCCTTCTGCTGATGGGGGAAGCAAGGGCAGGAGGAAAACAAAGGCTTGGGCCATTATGTCCCCTCCCAAAGTGCTAAACAGGTACTCACAGGTGTTTATGCACTTGTGAGTGTCTTGCCCAAATAAGGGTAAGCAAGCCCTGGTTTCACCTAATATGGTCAGTTTGGCAAATGCCATTCTGATTGGTGAATCTCTGTGGCCAAAGGAGTCATTGAACTTGGGCAAATAATGTAAATGGAGCTAAGTTGCAAGCAGTTGTGCTGCTTCTGCCTCACTGCTCTCCTTGGACAATGTGCTCTGTTCTGCCTCATTGTGTTCTGCTCTGCCTTGTGCCTCAGACCAGCTTAGCCCTGATGTTTTGAGCTTGAACTACCTGGAAATGTAAGTGTCTCAAGTTTACCAGGAGAAGGTATTAAGTGCCTCACAACGTGGTGAGAAGTGCCACTGACATTGTGGTCTCTGCAAATCTGCAAGAGATCCTGCCTGCATCTCTGCAAACCTCCATGCCAAGAGGAATCAGAATCAGGTCAGAGATTGTCTGCCTCTTTCTCAGCACACTGTTAGAGCCTGGGAAGATCCAGAAGCCTCTCATTGGCTATCAAGACACCACCAGAACTCCCTTCAAGTTTGGGAGTACCCAGTGTTTGGGTACTGTCTGGAAACCGTAGTTAGCCCCAGGAATCCTGAAATAATATTTTTGTGAGTAAATATTTATAAGCCTCTCTATAACTGAATTTTTTTGTGCATTCTGCCTTAGCAGAAAGGAGCCTCTCGGGTCTCCCTTGAGGGTGAGCCGCAAGATTCTCTTTCCTAAGTAGTTAATGTTTGTTATATTGTTGCTAGTTATTTCTTAAGTGTTTTAGATTCCCTGTTTATTTCCCTCTGTGTGATACTTTCCATGACTGTGCAAAGAACCTATTATTATTAAAAATTATGGTCTGTGGCAAGATTGCTAAATATAAAAATTGATAAATGATATTAATTTTGGAACAGATCTCACCCATACTGTAACACCAGCTAAGACAATATTATCTCTTCCCCCACTCCCAGTCTTACCAACAGCCCAAATAAATGATTGGCACAGAGCAGGCAAGGCCAGAGGGACAGAAACAGTGGGAAAAGAAGGCAAGCGAGAGAGAGAGACAATGCTCTGAACTCCCAACTATATAGAAAAACAACAACCCAATGAAATGGGATAAACTTATCTCTTATGTTCTGTTCAACCTCCTTTTGAATTGTCTTGAAAAACTTATTTACAATTAAGACACTAGTCTTAAAACTGCAACAAATATAGAGAGGAGAGTCATTCTACTCCTCCTCCCTTCTGACTGTTCTGTGAGCATATTCTGAAATACCATTTGTGAGTTTGGCTGTAGACCAATTTGACTCCTACAATTTCTAGGCTTTACTTTGATCTCAGAGCAAAGTGCAGAATAAGGAGAATACTGGTTAGTAGAGCTGCAGTGGTATCTTGAGGCCTGTGGATGGGAAACCACAACTAAAGCTAGTAATTGCCTGGAAGATCAGGCTGAAGCTCAGCGGATGCTGCAGAAAGAGATCAGGCCAAGGACAATGTCTCTAGGCCTGGATGCAAGTTTTACTCTCCAGAGATGACTGAACCAGCTGTGACCTGAGCTAGATTGTATGGTCCTGCTCTGGCAGGGCAGTTGGACTCAATGATCTCTTTGGGTCCCTTCCAACCCCTAACATCCTGTGAACCACCCCAGATGCTCAATTTGTTTAGAAAACGTACTGGGTTCTTCTCTTGTAAGGCATTACATACGCTGTAGAGAAGGAATGGGAGAAGAGCTGGGAAGTTTTGTCTTCCAGGAATTTATTTTGGTTTCTAAAGTTACATAAACAGAGCCTGAATAATGTGGTAATGAGTACCTCAGGGACATGGAGAATAACTTACCACAACAGAAGAACTCAAGTGCTTGGCACAGATAAACAGGAGCTGCAGATTCCCTGGAAACTGGGATAATCCACCTCTGAGAAGCAGAGCACCAGCACTCCTGCTAATGGACTGAAATCTCTGTGCTGCGCAGTGGATCAGATTTGCTCCTTCCAGTGACCTCAAACACCCCAGCAGGTTCGGTCACCGGATGATGAGGGAAATGTGCAGTTCCCCAGGAGAGGAAATGGCCACTCAAAGTGTCTAAGTGATGGCTTCAGTGTCACAGAATCACATATCACCTTGTTTGTGATGGCTTCTCCATCTCCTCTGGATGGAGGAAGGAAGGCTGGCAACTGCAGAGGAAGAGTGGGCAACAAACCTGCAAACCTCCTATGGCTGGGCAACTGAAGCTGCCAGCTATCTAGTAGATTTGTGGGGAAGATGGCAGTGGGGATGGGGGTATCTGCGGCAGACAGAAATTAGGAGAATAAAGTATTGGCAGTTTTTTGAACAGTCAGTGAGCTGACACACAAACTTATTAATGAGCCTGCAGCGTGTGCATGCAGCCCAGACAGCCAACCGAGTCCTGGGCTTCATCAAGAGAAGCGTGGCCAGCAGGGCAAGGGAGGGGATTCTGCCCCTTTACTCTGCTCTTGTCAGACCTCACCTGGAGTGCTGTGTGCANAGCACCCAAAATGGTCTTTTCTCCTGTGGGAGCCAGTGACTAGAGGCAGACAAGTTCTCTCCCTGAAGCTCACTTGCTTCAACACAAACATTTGAGTTGAGGCTGCTCTAAGGATTGCTTTTCCCCAAGGAGAGCTTAGAGCAGTTATTTTGGGATATCTGAAGCGCAGGAACATTCCTGGGATTCTGCAATAAGCCTCAGAGTTGGAAAAACAGAATCTGTTAACCAGTCATGATTTGGAAGGAGGCTACTAGTCATCTCCAAAAGCCAAACATTGCTTTACTGTTGTCCTGCTTGGTGGAGCTGCAAAATGTATGTATAAGACAGGCATAAAATCCATTGAGAGTGCTTCTCTTAGGGTCAGATTAGAATTAGTTTTGATTGCTTTCTGCTTCCCAGCTCATAATCCACCCATCTGAGCCTTGCAGAGTACCACTGCTGTATCAGTGGGTAGAAAGCAGCTGCCCTGATTCCACTCAGCATGTCTGGGGATGCTTCCTACAACCACAGCCTTAGGCATGATGAGTGTACAATCACTCGACAGGGAATTCCAGTGGAGAACACCGTCCCACAGGAGGCTGTGTTGATGGTCCACCAGCAAGTGTTGTGCTGCTGACGTGCCATTTTGGGGAGGAGGTGTAACTAGCTATGTCACCCTGCAGAGCAGGCTGAAAATAGGCTTGCACTCACTGCACCATGTGGCTCAGTGGTATGTCAGGACATGTATTTTTAGGAAACTCCTCCTTTGGGCAGAAAGGGTGAAGTGCTTGGCCTGGTTTGCAAGCTGCTGGCTTTGCCCAGATCTTTCATATTAAGAGTGAGGGAGCATGTTAGCCAGCAGTCAGTCTGAGGATGCCTCTAGCGCCTGGATACAGTACTAGTCCTAGTTAGCTATTGCTCAGAGTGGTTCTGGGAGGGTAAAAGACAAGTGGGTTGCTGCTGTGCTTTTCTTTGTTTCAATACATGCAGGCTTACTTGCTCGCTGTTGGTGTTCTTCTGAGGGAAGGGACCTCCAACAGGGCAGGGATGGAGAAAAAATGATGGAAGATCAATGTCTTGGGAAGAATATGGTCTCTGAGGAGCAGCAATAAAAATGTACCTTGCAGAATGCATCGGTGAGGGCAATAGGGAGGTCAAAAAAGATAGCTCACGCAGAGAAGAGAGAGAGAGAAGGAAAAGCAGACAGTTCCTAGAGGATTTCAGTATGTTTTTGGAGAGGCAAAGCCATTCTGACTTGGTGAGGTACTTTTTGGGTGCAGCATAATGAAAAATTACAGTGTGTGTCCGTAACCAGCCAGTTACTGCTGCACAGACACTGCTGTGACTTGTCTGACACCAGGTGAAGGATAAGGTTAGGCAGTGCTGGACTTGAAATGAAATTCTCTCTGTCAGACACTTGCTGGCTTCCTCTTTTCCCCAGAACATCATTCCTATCAGGCAGCACGTGTTCAGCTCCAGCATCTGGGTTGTAATTTTTTGGCAGCTGCACAAAATCTCCGCTATTAAATCCCACCTGCCAATCTTATGTCTGCTCCCAAAGACCTCTGCCTGTTAGCAAATGTTTCAAAATCACATTGCCAGGCACAGTACATCATTCTGCAATCCCACCTCAGGCAACAACCCTCATGTAAGGACTCCTTTTAACTCCAGTGGGCTGTGGAAGACAAATGCCAGAGGACAGACATCTGGATTACAGGGAAATATATTTATTTAGCTGATAGTTTGCACTACGCTCTTTTCAGTGCTAATGTAAAACATCTATTTCCTCCTGAATTATCCAAATACTACTATTCTGTCTGTGACATTTTAAGAAGCTTTGAGACAGCTGAAGAAGCTGGGGTTGTTCAGCCTGGAGAAGAGGAGGCTCAGGGGTGACCTCATTACTGTCCATGACTACCTGAAGGGAGGTTGTAGCCGGGTGGGGAGGTTGGTCTCTTCTCCCAGGCAACCAGCAACAGAAGGAGGGGGGACAGTCTCAAGTTGTGCCAGGGGAGGTATAGGCTGGGTATTAGGAGTAAGTTCTTCAGAGAGAGAGTGATTGGCATTGGAATGGGCTGCCCAGGGAGGTGGTGGAGTCGCTGTCTCTGGAGGTGTTCAAGGAAAGACTGGATGGGGCACTTAGTGCCATGGTCTAGTTGATTGGCTAGGGCTGGGTGATAGGTTGGATGGGGTGAGCTTGGAGGTCTCTTCCAACCTGGTTGATTCTGTGATTCATAGTCTGTGCTATAGCTGTACAGTAAGAGAATCTGTGAACTTTGTTCACCAGTATGCGTTCATGTGAAGTTGTTCTCCCTCTCTTCACAAATCCTGCCTTTCCCTTCTCTTGCTTCTTTAGGAGTCCCAGAGGAGCAATGCCACCCTGTGACATGTGCACACTTCATGTTACTTCATTGCTGAAACAGTTATTAGTGAACAAAATGCTGAAATCCAGCTTGCTTCTCTATCCTGGGTAAGAGTTCCACCCACAGAAATAAGTGTAATTTTTGATTATGTACAGGGAGAAAGAACTTAAATGTCCACATATTATAGTAGCCTTCCGGTATCTGAAGGGGGCCTACAGGAAGGCTGGGGAGGGACTATTTACAAGGTCTTGTAATGACAAGACAAGGGGCAATGGGTTTAAACTGGCAGAGCGGAGATTTAGACTGGATGTCAGGAGGAAGTTCTTTCCAGTGAGGGTGGTGAGACACTGGAACAGGTTGCCCATGGAGGTTGTGGCTGCTCCCTCTCTGGAGGTGTTCAAGGCCAGGGTGGACGAGGCCTTCAGTGACCTGTACTAGTGGGAGGTGTCCCTGCCTATGGCAGGGGGTTGGAACTAGATGGTCCTTGAGGGCCCTACCATTCTATGATTCTATGATTCTATAAATTATCTGCAATAACATTTCACAATCTGGCTTTCCCCAGAATGAACCTAGGCAAGGAGGCTGTGGTTTTAGTGCAAAGGACAGTATCTCTTGGAGATGGTCTAAGCTACTTGATTATGGCATCTCTAAAATTGCAAACAAAAGAGACATCAGTACTTTTTGATGTGGACATCTGTCAGCAGAGCAACGAGTGCTAATTGTCATGTAATAACCATACTAGACACTTTCATAGCAGTCATCTTTTTGGAAGTCAAGCCTGAAAAAGACTGTTATTCATCCAAGCACCGAGCATATTTTATCTGGATCTGGCTGTGCGTCTGTAACTGTTTGAGACTCAAAAGTGATACGATGTGTTTTTATAGATCATAGGATCATAGAATGTCAGGGGCTGGAAGGGACCTTGAAAGATCATCTGGCCCAGTCCCCCCTGCCAGAGCAGGATCACCTAGAGCAGATCACACTGGAATGCATCCAGACGGTTCTTGAGTATCTCCAGAGAGGGAGATTCCACAACCTCCCTGGGCAGCTGGTTCCAGTGTTCTGTCACCCTCACAGGGAAAAACTTCTTCCTCAGGTTCACATGGAACCTCCTATGCTTCAACTTCCACCCATTACCCCTTGTCCTGTCACTGGGTATCACCGAGAAGAGGTTGGCTCCAGCCTCCTGGCACTCACCCCTTACATAGTTGTAAACATTAATGAGGTCACCCCTTAGTCTCCTCCTCTCCAAGCTAACAAATCCCAGCTCCCTCAGGCTCTCCTCATAAGGAAGATGTTCAACTTCTGTAACAATTTTTATAGCTCTGTGCTGGACTCTCTTAAGCAGCTCCAATCCCTCTTGAACTAGGGGGCCCAGAACTGGACACAGTACTCCAGATGTGGCCTCACCAGGGCAGAGTAGATGGGAACGAGAACCCCCACCGACCTACTAACCACAGCCCTTCTAATACACCCCAGAATGGCACTGGCCTTCCTGGACACTGCTGGCTCATGGCCATCCTTCCATCCACCAGGACTTACTGACCAGATGGATACTTGAAATTAAAAAATTTAGTAAAAGTACAGCATCAGTAACTTTTCATTGGCATGCAGTTAAGGTACTTTCCTTTATTCTCCAGTATTTGCATTCTAGTTTAAGAAGCACTGTATCCCAAGAAAAGATGCTGATATTCTCACTTAAATAAAACCAGAAGGGATTT
The DNA here is from genome assembly GCA_013399055.1 of Ramphastos sulfuratus. Taxonomy (NCBI): domain Eukaryota; kingdom Metazoa; phylum Chordata; class Aves; order Piciformes; family Ramphastidae; genus Ramphastos; species Ramphastos sulfuratus. The sequence goes on from WBNM01023468.1 coordinate 24,243, forward strand.
GTACAGAATTGCTTCAGCGACAGAACTATCTAGTTGTGCTCCGCCATCCAAGGAATTTTCTATTCCTGCGGAAGCACCACAGGAACTGTCACTTTGGCACATGGCTCAACATGAGCTCTGAACAATGTTAAAGCAGTCCAGCATTGTCTAAGACCATGTGCAGGGAGAAAGAGCTAATTCTCTTTTAATAAAAGGACTGACTCCAGACCGCCTGGCATCTCTAGAAACAATACACCCAATTTCCTAAAGCAGCTGCATACCTCACGGAATCACAGAATCACCCAGGTTGGAGAAGCCCCTCAGGATCACCAAGTCCAACCTAGAACCCTACTCTACAAGATTCACCTTAAAACATAGCCCTAAGCACCATAACCAAACCACCCTTAAACACATCCAGGGTGGGTCACTCCACCACCTCCTTGGGCAGCTCATTCCAGTCCCTGAACATTCTCTCCATGAAAAACTTTTTCCTAATGTCTAATCTAAACCTACCCAGTACCAGCTTGAGGCCATTCCCCCTTGTTCTGTCTCCAATTACCTGTGAGAAGAGACCAGCTCCAGCCTCTCCACAATGTCCCTTCAGGTAGTTGTAGATAGCTGTTGCCTCCTTTGCAGGCATGGGCTCATCAGCCTGTCACTTAATTTAAGAGCGTGGAAAAAATATTTGCAACCTTCTCAGATACAGCAGGTAAAGAGGATGACTTCTAATGACCAGTAACCTGAACTAGGTTTGAATTGACTGAAAACTTTGGTAGATTATCTCTTGTTTAGATGGCACCACAGCTGCCTGCACTGCAGACCAGTTCTTTTGCTGGTTACTTAGTCTGGTAGCAGTCTAGTGATGGATACTGTGTTTGGAGGAGAGAAAATGAATTTTCTTGAGAGCAGCCAGATGAAAAATATTGGATCATCAGGGATGAGAGTAAAATCAGTCTCTCAGTGAAAAAGCTGCCTAAATATAATGAACTGGGTAACTCCTTCAATCACACACATGCATACACATACATTTTAGTGCTGACCACAGACCTAAGCACAAAAATTTAAATCACTGAATCACAAATATTGTGATTCATTTAATTTATAGGGAGTGAAAAAGACTTTTACAGAGTAGTGCAAGCCCTAGCACTGCACCTGTTCCTGGAGTCTAGCAAAGCCCTTTCACTTTAATGAGTTTGGTCTGTCTATGTGCTGGGAGGAATGGGCATGGGGTATCATAAAATCATAGAATGGTAAGGTTGGAAAGGACCTCAAGAATCATCTAGTTCCAACCCCCTGCTATAGGCAGGGACACCTCCCACTACTACAGTTCACTCAAGGTCTTGTCCAACCTGGCCTTGAACACCTCTCGGGGGGGGCATCTACAACCTCCATGGGCAACCTGTTCCAGTGCCTCACCACCCTCACTGGAAAGAATTTCCTCCTAACATCCAGTCTAAATCTCCCCTCTGCCAGTTTAAACCCATTGCCCCTTNTATGTTGAATGAACCAGCCTGCATCTCTGAGATGTTCAAGGAGGCAGCAACATGGAAAATATTCACTGATGAGTCCAGTGCTCACGTGTCTGGGGAGCACTGGAGACACCAAGCCAAGGGAGAGGGGCATCTTCAGCTGTTGTGTTAAAACCTCGACAAAACACAGGCTCCGGCAGCAGCCCCTGATGGTATGATGTACTTGTAAAACATTTACATTTTCAGCAGGATGTTTCTAATAAAACTCAATTGGTTTGCACACCTGCTGGGAGAGACAGCTCTGTACCTCTTCTCTCTCTCCTACTTGAGCACAGAGGATGAAGGCTACCACATAGCACTGTGTTCCTTTTGTGCACTGACAGCAGTTGAGGAAATGGATGATAACAGCCATGTTTTGCATTTGCTGCTGTTCTACAAAGTGCCTTCTTTACTCTTCTCCCTGCCTCTCCACCCCATAGCATAAGGCTGTCCAGATTTTACAGCTTTTTTTGTGAGAGCTGGGACAAGGCTTTGTGTAGTTTCCCGACTGAAGGGCATCATGATTGATGCCAGTAACAAACCCCTCAGGACCAAGGAAAGCACCCATACAGATCCTGACTACGATCATGTCAGTGGGAAAGGGATGATTTTGAAACTTACCATGGGTAGCAGTGAAAGGCAGAGCAGCCAGCTGGCACTTTTTTGCCAGTCTTACCAGCACAGCCTGACCTGAACATTTTAAGAAAGAGTTTTATTCATACTATATTATTTTGTCTGAGCTATTTATGTTTATGCCCAGAAAATTCTAACACAACCAAACCTTCAGAGAAAGCTACTGCAATTGTGTGGACAGTCGGCAGGATGTCTGCTTTGTGGCTGTTGTCCTTTCTGTATCTTTTTGGGAGCCAGCACTTGCCAGTGAGATGCTTCAGAAGAATGCTTAAATGTACTGGCCTTGTGCTGTAGTATTGCCCTGCTACAAAATAAGAAAAATGCACTCACTGTGCCATGGCAGCAGGTCAGCATCCCAAACATTCTCCCCTCCAACGAGCTTACTGGGTCAGAATAATTGTGTTTCAGATTGTACAGGACAGTCTCCTGGGTAACACTCTTCTCAGCAATGCCTGGGGGGAACACGCCCTTGAATGCAAGGCAGTCAATGAGATTTATAATTACTGTGCTTCACAATCTTGTTCATTCAGGCAGGGAAGGGTATTGCTGAAGAGATCTCAGACAAGAGGAACCATATATTTGCAGCTGCATAAATAGTTGTTAATAATGTGATCTGAAACCTGGATGGCAGAAAGTGCTTTTGTCCACTGTGCTGTCCAGCACAGCACAAAAAATGCACAGACTACTTTTAAACTCAGGCAGCAGCAGGCCATAAAACTCCAACTCCACCCACTCTCTCCCAGAGAAGGGGATGTAGAATCTACTCTGTATCACTGAAATTTCATTGTTTTAAGCAAGGTCTTGGCTCAAGACCAGGTCCCAGCTGTCCCTGTAGTGATAATGACCGCACTCCCTCCGGCTGCTGAGCACTGGTAGAATCCAGCTGCATATTCACACACACACACACACACACACACATACAAATTGTCTGAATATGGTGGTGCTAATGCTTCTGGGATGACAAGCCAAACCTATGCATGTCTCATCAACAGCAAGCTCTGTGCAGAACGTGTTTTATTTTTGGAAAAGCCCATAGACAAAAAAAAAAAAAAAAAAAAAATCTCCTGGTACTGTTTATCTGATGCTTTGTTTTTGAGTGTCCTTGATGCACAACAGCACGCTGTCATCTCTAAAGATTAAAAACAATCCCTTCTTATTGCTCTGCTGGGTATTTTCAAAGAAATTCATGCACAGATGAAAACAAATAAAAACAATGCCCAACAGCTCTGCAGAGATCCTGGGCCCTGTAGTTTCAAGCAGCCTGGAGACAATTTTAAACAACGGTGGCCCTCTTAAATCCTTGGTTACAGCTCCAGTGAGGACATGTTGTCAAAACTTCAGTAGTTTTAATGGCATGAGGCTAGTTGAGGATTTTCAACACCATCTTCATTTTGTGGTTTTTAGACTAGAGTTTAACTACCATCTAGAGCTTATCATGTGCAATGCTGGATTTCCATTATTTTCTAAACTGGAGTTTCAAGTTAAATTAGCAACACCTTTGTTAAAGCTTGTTTTAGAAATTCAGACTAACTAGGTTGCTTTTCGTGATTTTAAGGTCTAAGGTTTTTGACAGACTAAGGCACTGGTGGAGAAAGTCATCCTCCTACCATCAGTGCAGGACTGGGGCCCAAATGTACTTAAATGCAAATAAGAGCACCTCAGGCACTGACAAAGGTACAGTTCAGCTTGCTTCATTTAACGTGTCTTTTGCTTTTACCCACTTGGCTTTGTCATTCAGAGAATCTGGCCTAGCGCAAGGATGAAATTCCTCCCCCAGCCTCTGTTCTGCTTCCAGCCTTTGCTGCTGGCTAGGTCTGATGGACAGCTGCAGGAATTTCTTATGGAGAAATCTATGTGACACTGCAGTACTCAGGAAAAGTCTGAAAAATAACTTTTTTCTTTTTCTTCACTCCTGCTTAGGTACTAGCTTTGCTCAGGCTGAAAAGCACCATGCAAATGTATAACTGAGGAGTTGGGTTTTCTAAAAATTGGATGATCTCCTTCACAAGATCACTTGCAAGGCACAATAACTCCAGAAAGAACTAGCAAAAGATGCTTGTGCCAAAACACAATGCAAGTACTGATTTAGGGGTACTTCTGGTATGGAGGATAACAGGCATAGTGTTGAACACAAACCCACCTTCTGTTGCTGCTGAACAGCCCCACAACACAGTGTATCACATTGCATAGGAAAGAAGCCACAGTAGGTCACATTCAGATTGTATCTGGTGCATAGTTTCATTCTAAGGTTTTTTTTGTTTGTTTGTTTTTATCTCACTTTTATTTTCAAATTAACTATACTCACTATGTGCTACCCACCTGCTTTGTTGGAGTTGAAGTTTGTTTTTTTCTAAAGTCTGTATCTTGGCTGGGTGTCGAAATTGCCTGCAAGTTATTGGACAATAGTATCTAAAAAGTGTAGGTCCTGCGTAGGCCAAGTGTAAGGTCCTGCACCTGGGTAGGCACAATCCCAAGCACAACTCCAGGCTGGGTGGTGAATGGCTGAGAGCAGCCCTGAGGAAAAGGACCTTGGGGTCTGGGTTGATAAAACGCTCAACATGAGCCTGCAGTGTGAGTGCAGCCCAGACAGCAACCGAGTCCTGGGCTGCATCAAGAGCAGCGTGGCCAGCAGGGCAAGGGAGGGGATTCTGCCCCTTTGCTCTGCTCTCCTCAGACCCCACCTGGAGTACTGTGTGCAGTTCTGGATCTCCCAGCACAGGAAGGACACGGAAGTGTTGGAGCGGGTTCAGTGGAGGGCCACAAAGATGATCAGAGGGCTGCAGCAGCTCTGCTATGAGGACAGACAGATGTGTACACAGTAGGGCAGAGTAGAGAGGGAGGGAACCTCCCTTGACCTGCTGGTCACATTCTTAATGCACCCCAGGCAACCACTGGCCTTCTTGGCCAAAAATGCACACTGCTGGCTCATGGTTAGCTTGCTGTTCACCAGGACTCCCAGGTCTTTCTCCAAGGAACTGCCTTCCAGCAGGGCTCAACCCCTAACTGGTGCATAAGGTTATTCCTCCCCAAGTGAAGGACTCTACATTTGCCCTTGTTGAATTTCATTAGGTTCCTCATAGCTCAGCCTGTCCAAGTTTTGCTGAATGGCAGCACAGACTTCTGTTATGTCAGCTACTTCTCCCAGCTTTGCATCATCAGCAAACTTGCTGAGGGTACACTCCAACCCTTCACCCAGGTTATTGATGAAGATGCTGAAACGAGACTGGACCTAGCATTCAATCCTGGGGAATACTGACAGCTACAGGCCTTCAACTAGACTCTCCACCACTCATCACAACCCTTTGAGCTCTGTCATCCAGGCAGTTCTCAGTCCACTTGAAAGCCACTTGCTTTCAAGACCTTTTTTGCCTTTTCTCCTTCAGTTGAGGATTACTTCGTAGAGCACAGTGGCTTTGCTGGGGATTCCTGGTTTACCTCCTGATTTCCCAGCATCTTGGAGGAGCTATAGAAGCATCAGATTCCTGTGTTGCAGGCAGCAAGTAAGAAACAGTAATGTCCAAGCCTAAGCACTAAGGCTTGTCAAAGCTATACGTAGCAGCAATAGCCACCTGGGGAAGGGAGCGGCATTCACACCTACACAGCTGCTCCTCTGACCTTCCTTCAGAACAACAAATCCTAACATCACAAGCCTAGCTAGTGTTAAAGTCACATTATAGATTTTTATACCTGGCCCCAAGTACTGGGATAAGCTGCCAGATACTTAAAACCCATCATAATTATTTCTAATTTGAAAGGTTTCACCTTTCACCATGAGCTCTGTGATATCTGAGCAAGGAAAGAGTCTTCTAAAGGGAGCTCTCCTCTAATTAGAGATGCAGAGAAGCAGTCCCTCTGCTTCTTCTCAAACTGTGACAGGCTCTATGACCACTGAGATGGAAAAAGCTTGCAAGTCATCTAGTTCAGAGTATACAAAAATAGCAAGGTTGTACTTCCAACAAGGCTACGCTGCTGTCCCTGTTTAATGCCAGCTTGTAAGAACAAAATAGAGCAGTGCAAGACTATCCATTTGCAGAATTTCAGTTGTATAGATTTGATTTGAAAGGAACATGCATGTATCATGACCTGTCATAGCTGCCTAAACTGACACTAGGTTATGTCACCATTCTTATTCCAGAGACTAACTATATTGATAAAATCACTTAGTGTGGTTGACCAAGCTAAAAGTAAGTTTAGGCTGCTCTTTGGCTCAAGGATCTCACATATATGCCATTTTTACTTTGTCATGCTGCTATTTTTGATACTGCTTTTTTATATTTGCTAGTTTGGGAAAGCTGCTTTCAAACAATGGGTTACTTCCAAACCATTTCCTCTGATTGTTCTTCATTCACTACTCCAAGTAAGAGATTAGTTAAAAATGGTATCTGCTTCCAGTCTGTCTGATTTGCTGTGTCAACCAGCAAGTAATATATTGCAGAGAACTGTTCAGAGAATGCAAACTCTATGAGCTAAGAAAGTCTTCTAACCACTCGTGACTATGATATTATTCAAAGGAAAATAATTTACAGCTACAGTATTGTGAAATGAACACTTACCTTAAATACCTGCACGATCATTTATCTATCATCATTGGGCAAAAGCATTTCTGAGCATTCAAGGTTTCTTGTTTGACTTGTTTCTGGTATTCTAGGAGCAGCAAAGAATCCTAAAGCGAGGGTTTCTGCTCCTGAAACTTGGAAATCTCCAGGGCTTTTGGGTTTTATCAGTCTTTTTCTACCTTTATTTACTTTTCTTGCTCTCAAGGCAAGACACTTTTCAGGCAAACAGGATACCAAATGGTCTGTGAACCCATGCTGAAGATACTGCAGGCAATTTTGCTCTCAATGTGCATAAAATAACTGCAGAATCTCTTACTCTCACTGAAGCCACAAGAACTTACGTCTGAACCTGCAGAACTTATGTCTGAATCTGCAGAAGCCTACACCATCACTGCAACATGGACTATCCTCACATACATCACCTCAATTCAGCTGAGATTTCAAAGCTGTGGGGTCTGGCTGTACGTTAAATCTACACACTTTCCTACAACATCAAGCTTTGAGGCTGCAATATGGGCTTGCACATGACTTTAGAAATGCTTTACTGTGTTTGTTTAATTTGACCTAGCTTCCTTTGTCAGTATTAGTGACTCCTCTGCTCTGCTGAACTGCAAGTGACAGCCTCAAAGAGAAAATATCACTGCCTGCCAATCTAGCACAAAATCTACTGTAACTAGAAGTTTAGGAATTCTGGAGATTTTGTTTCGGATGCAAGGGGATAATACTCTTATGAAAAAACATACAATCCCATAGAAGTGCCAAACTTGCTCACCATTAGATGCTTTGGGGAACACTGCCCAGGGGAATATTTAGATAGGAGCAAAGCTAGTATTTCTGCTTGTTAAAAAAAAAAAAAAAAAAATCACAATGTCAGAGCTGCTTGAGACTGCACTTTAAATGCAATTCATAGTTCCTCCTTTGCTACCAATTAGGTTTGGATGGGTTGCTATGCTACGTGTGTAAACGTGCTGAACAAGTGCTGTCTTTCAGCTGTACACTGCCTCTTTACTGCTGGTTCCTATCATGTTCAAAGTAGGTACTAAGATCTGCAGTACAAAGATTGGCTTGAGAGGTTGCAGAGAAGAAGGGGGAGCCCTTGCTTTTAACACAAGGAGACAGGGACCACAAGGGTAAGTTTACCAGTGAACAGCAATGACATTTACCACACTAATAAATGGAGCAGCAGCTTTTCATTACCCCCAGGCTTAACAGCCCCAGACAAACAAGAACCAAAGCACAGTAGTGGTTTCCTGGTGGCTCTCCCTTTCAGGTATCCAGTATTGCCTTCACTCAGTCTCCTGCTTTACGCACTTTGGGATCACTAGAATCGTAGAATCATAGAACGTCAGGGGCTGGAAAGAACCTTGAAGGATCATCTGGTCCAGCCTCCCTACCAGAGCAGGATGACCTAGAGCAGATCACACTGGAACACATTCAGACAGTTCTTGAATATCTCCAGAAAGGGGGACTGCACAATGTCCCTGGGCATCCTTGGGGCCACCAGGATTCCCAAGTCCTTATGCCCTTCACTGTTCTCCATCAGGTGAGTCCCCAACCTATACTGATCACTGGGGTTGTTCCTTCCCAGGTGCCAGACTCTACACTTGCCCCTGCTGAACTTCATTCAATTTCTCCCTGCCCAACTGTCCAGCCTGTCTAAGTCTCTCTGAATGGCAGCACAGCACAGTGTGGCAGCCACTCCACCCAGCTCAGCGTCACTAACTGCTTACACACAAAGCCTTACTCATTCCTTCAATAAATTAGCCTGGCCTGGCTAGTTCTGCAAGGGAAGTCCTCTTGACAACTTGGGTCATCATATTCTTACTCTGCTCTATCCTGTGACACAGCCCACTCACCAAATGGCACTGGGGACCTTTCCAAGGCACCAGACTCCAATCAGAAGAGATTGCTCAAGGGACACAGGAGACGCTCCTTCCATTTAATGTTTCATAACCAAATTTGAGCCTGTTAAACCAGCTGACACTACACTTGCAGCTCTGAGGTACACAAATGCATGTGTGTATGCCCATACATACGCATTTACTTCCCTGCTGTAGGCCACAGAGGATGCCAGGACCATTCCAGCAGCGTGACTGTTTACAAACAATACTGAAACCACAATATCATGAGGTCAAACCAGGGTCCCTCCTACCAGAGGTGTCTTACTACAGCTTTCTAATGACTAGCAATTTCCCAACAGGCTTAACTTTATCATGTTTCTCCAATTTTGTCCACATTGCCTTGAGCAATACTATTCTTTCCTGTTACCGGTTTGATCTGGTTTGAAACGGTTTGATTCGGTTTGGAGTAGTTTGATTGGATTGGACCAAAATATCATTGTTAACTCAGAGAAGGCTATTCTGTATTTTATGTATGCATTGACAAACTGAAATATTTTCCTTATTCCAAGTGTAAAAGCCTTATTTGCCTGTAAGTGATCATTATGCACGATTTGCTTCCAGCCCTTAATGGCATACATCTTGCTCAGTGCCTCTGTCTTCCTGGAGCTTTAAGAGGAACTGCATCTGCTGAACAGTGACATCCTGCACCTAGAATGGAGTTAATCCCAGGCAATTGTTCGGCCTGGATGTCAACCAAGAAGCAGCAGCTCTGCAGAAAAGTACTTGGGGGTGATGGACAACTGTATATGAGTCAGCAGGGTGTCTGTGCTTGGGAAAAGAGAAAGTGGAGGACCACAGAGATGGCAGGGGGACCATGATAATATGAAGTGTCCGAGACAGGAGCATTTATGCAATCTCCAGACTAAGGAATTATCCATTTGCTATCTTCAGCTTCATAGAATGTGACTGAAAAAAAAAGGCAGGATGAAACCTTTATCAGCTCAGATGAAACAGATTAAGGTGCAGCAAAGGAAATTCTTGTTGATTAGCTACTACCAAAAAACCAAAACCAAACACTTCAGAAGGGGTGGTACAGCCTCAGAATATGATCCCAGGGAAGTGATGGAATATCCATCCTTGGAAATACTCAAAGCTCAGATGAACATAGCCCTGAGGAACCTGCTCTATATTTGAAGTTGCCTTGTAGTGAGCAGGAGATGGGATCAGGTGACCTACAGAGGCAAGGTCCTTTTTCATCTAAATTCTTCAAAGATTCTAATGTGGCTCACAATATGTGTGCTAAGACATTAGGTGTACTTAATATATCAACATTGGTGTCAGGTATCATCATTAATTTCATCAGTTGGAACACTGCCAAGCTGACTCAAATACTGTACATCTTGTCTAAATGGAATTAAAAAGGCACACGTCAGTTTGTGTATCTCAATTAGCCTTGTACCATGCATGCTGACATTCAAAATTAGCTGACCCGAAGGCCTGTTCCCCACTCAATTCAGAATTTATATCAAGCTCGCCTGGTTTGCCACAAAACTTATTAAGGCTCACAAAAGAAGGCCCTCCTTCAGAGTCACATCAACCACAATTTGGCTTTTGAGGGGAACCAAAGCAAAGCTCACACTGTATAAGCCTAATGAACCCTAAAAGCCTAGTGTTCCTGAATACAGCAGCAAGCCACACATAGAGGTCCAGAGACCCGTGCTGTTTAACATAGAATCATTGAATCATAGAATGGTAAGGTTGGAAGGAGACCTCAAGGATCATCGAGTTCCAACCCCCTGCCATAGTCAGGGACACCTCCCACTAGCACAGGTTACTCAAGGCCTCGTCCAACCCAGCCTTGAACACCTCCAGGGAGGGAGCAGCCACAACCTCCCTGGGCAACCTGTTCCAGTGTCTCAGATATGGCAAGATATACCAAAAGTACACTTTAAAAAAGCTGTTTATTGCCTGATAATACACACTGTAAGTTAACAGTTGATTCTGTTAATAGTAAGTTAATAGCTGATTGATACTTAAGTGACATGAACAGAGGAATTGAGTGCACCCTCAGCAAGTCTGCAGATGACACCAAGCTGTGTGGCACAGTCAACTTGCTAGAGGGCAGGGATCCATCCAGAGGGACCTGGACAGGCTGGAGAGGTGGGCCCAGGCCAACCTCATGAAATTCAACAAGGCCAAGTGTAAGGTCCTGCACCTGGGTAGGCACAATCCCAAGCACAACTCCAGGCTGAGTAGTGAATGGCTGAGAGCAGCCCTGAGGAAAAGGACCTGGGTGTCTGGGTTGATGCAAAGCTCAACATGAGCCTNATTGCTTTGCTCTTAGGATGTAAGAGAAGCAGTGGGCAGTGATGTCTCTCCCACACTGGTATCTATTATTGAATTGCTAAGTGCTTGCTCATATCACACCTGTAATCCTATTTGGGGAGATCTGCTACAGCATTTACACTCTTATCTTTATTTAGTCAATGCTGGCAAAGAAAAGCATAAACAATCTCCACTGCACAGCTTTGCACTACTGAGATGTTGCAATGTGTATTTCATTTGATTTTTATTTGGAATCTCTCACACTGGTGACAATCTTGGAAAGCAGATACAGACAGCAGATACAGGTTGTGTAGCTGTAAAACTGATGTTCTTATGAGCCTTCTCTTTGTATTAAAATGAATGCTGAGCAGGTGAACAGAAGCAATGAGGGACCTGGGCTAAATATGAAAACATCAATGCAGTAATTTCTCTGGAACAAGTAAATGTAATTTCATCTCATTTCCTGCCTTAGATCATGCATTTGGAGATATTAAATTGCTTCGTGTGACTAATTTAAAGAGGTATGTGATCTGCAGATGCAGGCACCCACTCTAACTGCAGAGTCTCTCTCTGTTTTCAGGGAAAGAACAGAAGTAGGCTCTTCCACAAGGCAATGCAGAGCAGAAGCCTAAGAAAGAGTGCTCTGTACCAATTCATTTACCTAAGCTAAAAGCTGAAAACCAGCCGATGTGAATTTTCACCTATGATTTAAAAGCACTTAAAATTAAATTGCCACCTCAGACTCTCAAAAAGCAAAGAGGAAGTAAAAAAGCTCATTGTTTGTTTATTTCTTACAAAGCTGATGGCTATTAAAGTAAAGCACGACAGAAAAATTACTACCCACCCAGCTTCCAAAAACACTAGTAATGAGAACTTATTTAGACAAACATTAAATTTGACAACACCAGTGAACTGCATGGCTCCAGAGAGGAACTACAAGACAGAGAAGCTCAAGCCTGTTTCTGATTAAGTAGTTCCCAGTTGGTATGACTGTCTCCACTCTTCCTGATGGAGGAAAGCAATCTACACTGGTCATAAATCTCCCCACTGAAAGGTGATTAGCTTGAAAACTCCCTGGTTTTCTGTCAAAAAGTCATACAGGAGAGCTGCAAATCCATTAAATTACATGTTGCAGATGTGTATCTAAGAAGAACAAATGGTGTTTGGTGATACATGAGAACTACTGTGTTAGGACCTTCTCTTTCTAAATTAACATTCTTGCCATCTGATTCTCATTAGACTCACTCAACTGTTCCACTAATCTTATATTTTAGCTCCCAAGAGATTAACATTGATTTTTTTTTTTTTTTTGTCTTGTGCACACAGAGGAAGGTCATGCTGCTTCCTACAGGGTGGATTCATTCAATAAGGAACTACGCTGTTAAACCTGACTTGATGGTATCATCAGTAGGGCAGAGGTGCCACAATACTGCTTACTTTTAAGTGAATTCAATGCTGCTCTCTTGAGTACAGCTACATCCATCATTCCACTCCATGACACACACAAGTCGCTTGACAACTCATTAAAAATACATATAAAAAATGGGAGTCAGGGCTGTGTTCCAGGGAAGCCCTACCAACAGTCAAACTCCATCTCTAAGTTTAAAAAAAAAAAAAAAATTACAAAACGCTTCAAAAAGGTCGAGGCAATCCCAAGCATCAATATAGGCTGGGCAGTGACTGACTTGAGAGCAGCTCTGAGGAGAGGGACTTGGGGCTGGTAGTGGATGAGAAGGTCAATATGAGCTGTCAGTATGATCTGGCAGCACAGAAAGCCAACCAAAGCCTGGGCTGCATCAAGAGAATTGTGGGCAGCAGGTTGTGGGAAGTGATCCGTCCCCTCTGCTCTGCACTGGTGAGACCCCACCTGGAGTACTGCATCCAGTTCTGGAGGCCCTGTTACAAGAGGGATATGGATGTGCTGGAAGGTGTCCAGAGAAGGGCCACGAGGACGAGCAGAGGGCTGGAGCACCTCTCCTACAAGGACAGACAGGGAGTTGGGGCTGTTCAGTCTGGCAGGAAGCCTCTTCAATCTCCAGAAACAATTTACGGCAGGTCAAGCTGCATCCTTTCGTTGATACAGCTCTTCTCTCACAGCATTCACTATTTGTTTCCACGCCTACCTGCAGAGAACAAATGTATCCTTTCCCAGTCTTTGTTTGGCTAACCTGAGAAGTCAAGTTCTCTCGTGCCCATCCCTGACCATCAGAGGCAATTTGGGTCTTTTTACCTTTGCTCTCTTTTTCCAGTCAGGGCTTCTCTGTCTTGAGCACTTTTGCATAACTAGAGGCAAAAGCCACATTAACAATATTAAACAGCAGCTCACTGATAGACTGAAGCTCTACAGAAGGATGGAGAAGGACAAGAAGAAAGGAGCCACAAGAGTGTAAAAAGTGCACTAGTTTTAGATGTCACAAACAGGAAACCTGTGTTCAGTTCCTGCCTCAGGAGTTGAATTTTCCAAAGGGCTGAGAAGTTCCTCCCAATTTCTTGTTTGTTCTGTTGTTTGTTCTGTTGTTTTCAGACAGTTCTCCAACACTATTGGAATAAGCTTCTGTCCTAAGTTTACTTTCAGATTCTTGTAGTGAATTTTACTTTTCTTGGATAAATTAGCAAATAAATATCATTGAAAGAGCCTTCTGGGGCAAATTAAGGCAGGCTATATATCCTGCAGAAATCTACAAGGCGACAAGGAGGGACAGAAAAGGAAGCAACAATCTGTTGAATGAGCAATGGAAGTTATTTTAACTCTTAATTTACTACATAAGTATTTTAAAGTAAGCAGCGATCTATGCTTTTTGCTGTCTCTTCTACTTCCCTTCCAATGCTTTTTCCTCCCCTTCTCCCTTATACACCTATGCTTTTTGCTGTCTCTTCTACTTCCCTTCCAATCCTTTTCCCTCCCCTTCTCTCTTATACACCTATGTATCACCATTTGCCTGTTCTCCAAATGTAGTGGAGAAATGCGGTGTATTGAGCAGGGAAGGAAAAAAAAAAGATGTGGATAAAAAAAAGAAGTGAGAAAATTGGTGAAAAGCATACAGGGATTTTCCCACATTCAGCAAAAACTTATGGAGTGGGCTACACTGTTTCAATGCCTTGCACTACGAGTACTCAAAAAATATCTTCCTGAAGGTGAAGGCTTAGCAAATTCACCCTTCCACCCCTGTACACACCATATTAGGTAGACCTAAGAGAGTCCCAGAGTTTATAGCTCTCCAAGCTGCATCACAGAAGACGTCATTGGTCTTCCTTTGGGTTACCAGAATCTCCTGGTGACTGTCACTATTACTTACTTAAGGAAAAAAAAAAAAAAAAAAAAGGAGGCACTTAGTTTGAGGTTGCTCCATTTTTGGAAAGGCTTGTAATGACTGTCTCCTACAATGCTTTTTCTACCTTCAGGTCTGTCATCTCTCTCAAAAATCCAACCCCGTTCTCAGCCGGGGAAACTGTACTGGTACAAAGATGTTCTGCTTGCACTGAATTTGCAGAGCAGAAGGATACCTTCACTGTCAGAGAAAGGAAGCACCCTCCCTCCTCCCCTGCAAAAAGCTATTTTTTGCATGCACTGTCATGTCTTATCCCCAGGAAGAGATAGCTGTACTACAAAGTCATCAGATTCACATTTGCTTCTGTTTTACTCTGTCCTTCACAGCACCACTGTAACAGTTTATCAATACAATGGAGGGCAAGGCTTAAAACATAGGTGAGGCAGACTAATGAAAAAAAAATCCTTGTGAGAGGAAAATTTAGTTTGCAGAGCTGCCTCTTAAATCCCACTCCCAATGCAATAATGTTTTCATCACTCCTTACATTTAGGGACATCAGGGTACTCAGAGCTGTAAAGCAACATCATCTGTGCTGAACAGTTGCAGCACCGTGCCCAAAATAATTTGTGGTCCAAAAGCCCAAATGAATAAAGCACCACAGGAATCAAGACATATAATTAGAATAAATAAGATTTTGTGCTTACAGAGTGCTGTCATCTGAAAGTATGCACAGATATTAATTAAGCTCCACAAACCCCAGATGAAGTAGATTAGCAGCTTCATCCTTGTTTTACAAAGGTTTAGAGTAAAGCGTGGCACATAAACACAGCTGAAATTGCAGCAGAGTTGGCCGTGTCTGGTACTGAGAGAGCTCAGGCTCCACCTCCTCTCCAGCCCTCTTCAGTGAATTGCCTTCAATGGAAAATGACTGAGTCGCAGCTCTTTGCTCTCTGGAAGAGAAAAGACCCACCCTGTTGCACAACAGCAGCAAAGCCCCAGCTGTAGGAGTTTTGGTAAATGCCATGAAATGGTGCTCAGTCTGGGAGGAGAAGCCAGGAGCTTGCTCAGTCTCATGCATTTGCTTTGGGTGCTCAGTGCCAGGAGATCAGCTCTGTCAGCACTTCCCAGAAAGCAGTCCTGGTAATACAGCTCATGGCTTCTCAAGTTTGAAGGACTTAGCATGCACAGCATCCTAAATTCTTGGCGATGTTGGGGTTTATTTTCCTATTTCTATGAATTTTACTATAATACGACTCAGAAGCCACACTGACCTAGCATCACACAGGCATAATGTAATAAAAAACTATAGGCAATAAATAAAACCTTACAATAACCCTCTCCTGAAGCAGGTTTTACATACAGAAATTCTGGATAATAAACAATAGATACATGTGATACCATTATAAGCATTTAATGGTCTCGCTGTATATTTGTATTTAAGAAGAAAATAAAAATAGTGTTATTAGTAAAGCTTCAATTGTTCTCATGTAAAATTAGGAAGCCATTTTGCTGTCATCACCTGCTGAAATCCAAGTTCTTCTGACAGTAATTTCTCAACAACTCCCTCTAAGCATTTGTTTAAGCAGTTCCTGTGATAATGAAAAATATTTTCAGTATCACGAAAATACTACAGCTGTCCACTTAATCAAAATTGCTCAGTCCTCAACTCTGCTTATCACCTTTGCCAAAGCAAGAGGAGCATCAAATGCAGCTAAGCAAGAAATATCTCCAAAACAGATTAAAACAGTTTGCTCATTGTGCTCCAGATACAATTATCCACCTAATTACACTTAGGACAAATGCACAGTTGTCCTTACTACAGGGAGATGCATTTTAATTGAGATGCTCAATTCTCTGTACACAAATACAAAAAAAAAAAAAAGGAGAAAGAAATGTTACTGGAAAATTGAAACAGACCACAGAAAAACTTAGCCACAAAACAGCAAAAGAATTTGATAAACTACAGACAGAAGGCAGTTCCTTAGATGATAAAGAACTCTATTAAAGTGAAAACTGTGCTCTTTTGTTCTCACATTTAAGCATAGACAACATTCAGCTTCCAAGGTAACAATGCTTTTAATTAGGGTCCTGGCTACCTTACAAGACATACAGACCTTGGTATGATGGAGCTATGATAATTTACCCATGTTGAGAATCTGCGCCCTGATTTATATGATTACTTCATGGCAGTGCGACACAAATCCCCAAGGAAGTAATGCATGTCATCCTTGAAAATATTAAGCAATCAAGCCATGATTTTATTAACTGAATGGATGTCTTTGAAAACAAGGATGCATGCACCATACTGTGAGGTAAAATGAAACAAATGAAGAGAAATAATTCATTTACATGTTCTAATCAGTGGAAAGTGCAGCCTTCAAATTATCCCAATGCCACCAAGTGTGAGTCTCGAGACAATAGGTTGCCTCTTCCGCTGAAATGAACATGAAATTGCATCGTAAGTACACAATGAAGGCCAAATGAAAGAGTCCAAGAGTCTTCTTCGTAAAGGCTTTTTCTTTTAATTCAGCCCCTTGCATCCATCTGAACAATTAAGAGCAGAAGATTTAAACAAAGCATCATATAGTTCTAAAATGTCCTAATCTAATCAGAACCAATGTACTGACATTTGTGTTCCACCAGCCAAAAAAAGGTCTCTGGCAAGCAGAATGAAGAATATACATCAAAGACTAGGACTGCATGCTTGCTGGCTGTGTTGTATTCAGTCTGGATCACTGACGTCTCTGCAAGGACCTAGGACCACACCACCACACTGCTCACTGCTGTTCACAGGCTCACAGGATGTCAGGAGTTGGAAGGGACCCAAAGAGATCATCGAGTCCAACCCCCCTGCCAGAGCAGGACCAGACAATCTAGCTCAGGTCACACAGGAATGCATCCAGACAGCCTTTGAAAGTCTCCAGAGAAGGAGACTCCACAACCTCTCTGGGCAGCCTGTGCCAGTACTCTGTGACCCTTACAGTAAAGAAATTCCCCCTTGTGTTGAGGTGGAACCTCCTGTGCTGCAGCTTACATCCATTGCCCCTTGTTCTATCCCAGGGAGCAGGTGAGCAGAGTCTGTGTCCACCCCTCCTGACCTCCAGCCCTCAGATATTTATAAAAATTTATTAAATCCCCTCTTAGTCTTCTCTTCTCCAGACTCAAAAGCCCCAGGTCCCTCAGCCTTTCCTCATCAGGCAGTGCTCCAGTCCCCTCATCATCCTTGTAGCCCTCCGCTGGACCGTCTCCAGCAGATCCCTGTCCCTTTTCAACTGGGGAGCTTGGAGAAGAGCAGTAAATCATCACACATTCATTAGAGATTCTGACCGTTCAGAGAAGAAATAGAGCCCCTATAGGTCTGAGGATGGAAACAGGGCTACAATAATGAGATCAGGTTAATACAAAACATTTGAAATAAAACATTGAATTTGCATGAAAATCTATGTAGGTATCATTATTATGTGAGCAGCAGACTACAGGACAATAAGGGTTTTTTTACCACTGAGTCTACGACACTGCCTTTGAAGCAAAGTTATTTTTTTGTAAATGCATTGTTTGCTCTAGCCCTCATCTTAAAAGAACTGTAAGAAAGTCAGAGAGAGGCAACAGCAATAATGAAAGGAATGGGACTGGGTTGGTGATAGGTATCTATGAAGTCAGCAATGGGAGGGAGGATGAGTAAGAATCATTTGTGCATTATGTCTTTCAAAAGAATAAGATGCATCAGTCTAGCTAGGAATAGCTGCATCAAGAACACAGAAAATTTGGCACTTCTTTGTACAGCATAAAAACAGAGCTATGGATCTCCTTGGCGAAGGGTACTGTGAATGCTGAAAGCAAACACAGGCGCAAGGAAAGCTTATGAAGGAGAAACCTGCTGTGAATTACTAATCTACATCTACTTCAGGTAACCTCAGAAGTACCATATGTGCTTGCCCTGCTCTCATTCTTTCCTAGGCACTTTCTTATGTTGCTGTTGGAGGGAAGGACTAGTGGAATCCCTGGTCTGACCTAGTATGGTCGTGACAATGTTAAGGTCAGTATCTACCTGAAGAAAAAAAAAATCCTGGTACTAGCTTCAGATTCACTTCAAGGGGAGATGACTGGATGAAAAGCAGCTTTGCAAAAAAGGATCTGGTAGACAACAAACTGGCCGTGAAACAGCAACACACCCTTGCAGCAAAGGCACCTAACAGTATCCTGGGCTGCATTAGGAGGAGAGTTGCCAAAAAGACAAGGGAGGTGATCTTTTCCTCCTACTCAATACTGGTGAGACCACACCCGGAATCCTGTGCCCAGTTCTGGGCTTCCCAGTACAAGGAAGACATAGACATCTCAGAGACTGCTCAGCCAAGGCCCACTGAGATCACCAAGGCAACACAGCACCTGTCATACAAGAAAAAGCTGAAAGAGTTGGGACTGTTCAGTCTGCAAAAGAGAAGTCTCAGGCTGGACCTTATCAGTGTTAAAGTGTTAAAGAAGATGGAGACTCTCAGCTGCACATGGTCCTGGTATCCTGGTCTAGCCAAACCTGCTTGCACAGAGGGTTGAACTACACAATCTAAGATTCGTTCCAACCTCAACCATTCCATGACTGTTCTGTGTGGCTGTGGTGGGTTGAAATTACCCCCAAATAAATTTACCAGACCAGCTCAGACAGCTTAGAAGGAAGGGAAGCTATATATCTACAGCAAGCTAAATTTACAGGCATATAATACAATGTGTATGCACAGAAATGTATTTACAAGTATTCACAATTTAGAAATAACACAGGGACTCTCATGGGGATCCCCCTGAATTGTTCCTTAACTCCCCTGGACAAAAGCCCAGAAGAGGCTAACAGCCACCTTCTACTCCTCCCCTGCAGTGAAAAAACAGAGAAGGCCAAACTGTTACTTACTTAGCCAATGTTAGTGCAGAAGTCATTGTAGAGGAGTTAAGGAGCAGGTGAACAGGAGGCAGAAAGGCAAAGAAGGGAAAGAGACAGTTTATATAGCAGATTATATAGAGCCCAGTGCAGAGCCATGAAGATGATGAAGGGAATGGAACATCTCTCTTATGAGGACAGACTGAGGGAGCTGGGGCTCTGCTGCTTGGAGACGAGGAGACTGAGAGGTGACCTCATCAGTGGTTATAAATATATAAAGGGTGAGTGCCAGGAAGATGGAGCCAGGCTCTGCTGGGTGATGCCCGATGACAGGACAAGGGGCAATCACAGAATCAGGGAATCACCCAGGTGGGAAGAGACCTCCAAGCTCTTCCAGCCCAACCTATCACCTAGGCTTAGCCAATCAACTACACCATGGCACTAAGTGCCTCCTCCAGTCTTTACCTGAACACGTCCAGGGATGGTGACTCCACCACCTCCCTGGGCAGCCCATTCCAATGCCAATCTCTCTCTCTCTGAAGAACTTTCTCCTAACATCTAGCCCAGACCTCCCCTGGCACAGGGGAGACTGTGTCCCCTTGTTTTGTTGCTGGTTGTCTGGGAGAAGAGACCAAC
This sequence comes from Ramphastos sulfuratus, assembly GCA_013399055.1. Taxonomy (NCBI): domain Eukaryota; kingdom Metazoa; phylum Chordata; class Aves; order Piciformes; family Ramphastidae; genus Ramphastos; species Ramphastos sulfuratus. Next base: position 43,857 of record WBNM01023468.1, read on the forward strand.
CTCACCACCTGGCTACAACCTCCCTTCAGGTAGTTGTAGGCAGCAATGAGGTCACCCCTAAGCCTCCTCTTCTCCAGGCTGCACACCCCCAGCTCCCTCAGCCTCTCCTCATAGGGCTGTGCTCCAGGCCCCTCACCAGCTTCATCTCCCTTCTCTGGACAATGGGTGGAAGTTGAAGCATAGGAAGTTTCATTTAAACATGAGGAGGAATTTTTTTCCCTATGAGGGTGACAGAACATTTGAACAGGCTGCCCAGGGGGGTTGTGGAGTCTCCCTCTCTGGAGATACTCAAAACCCACATGGACGCATTCCTGTGTGATCTGGTCTAGATGTTCCTGCTCTGGCAGGGGGGTTGGACTGGATGAGCTTTAGAGGCTCCTCCAGCCCCTGACATTCTGTGATTCTGTGATACAGTAGTCCAGCAAATGAATGAAATTATATAGCTTTGTCTAATTGCTGTTCTTCTGCATCCAATACAATTCTTTATTAAAAATTTTGAATGAAACTAGAGTGTTAATTCTAAAACTGCCACTGTGGCTGATACCTCCCAAACATCACCAACCATAGGAACTTCTCAAAAAAATTAACTAGATCTTCCTGGGGAAAGGCCAAAAGCTACACTAATATCAGAAAACAACGACACAAAACAACCTATGGTCAATTCGTTGACCTAGCTTAGGTGACTTAGGTGCATAGGAAGCTTGTTTTTTCACCTTCAGTTGGATGGTACTGTATGACTGTAAAGCCATTCTGCATCACTGCTGATTTTATATTTTGTGGTGCAGATGACAGTCTCTCTAGGAAAAGGAACTGTGAAGATCAGCACAACCAGTGTTATTTATATATCCTATTTGACTTGATTATCAAACAAATCATGTGATGCTGGACTTGATGGTCACCAACACAAAGAGAGCTCATCAGTGATGTTAAGACTGGAGGCAGCCTCGACTGCAGCAGATCATGCACCGGTGGAGTTCACAGTCCTGAGTCAGAAGAAGACTGAAGTCAGGATCCTGAGTTTTAGGAAAGGAAAATTCCAGCTCTTCAAGGAGGTAGTCAACAGGACTCCCTGGGGAATAGTCCTCAGGGACAAGGGAATAGAACAGTGCTGGCAAATCTTTAAAGATGTTTTCTATAAAGCACAGGAGCTGTCAATCCCCAGATGTAGGAAATCAGGCAAGAAAGTGAAGAGATCAGCATGGCTGAGTCAAGACCTGCTGGTCAAAATGAAGGGCAAGAAGGCAATGCACAGGCAGTGGAAGCAGGGACAGGTATCCTGGGAAGAGCAGAGGGATATTGCCCAGTTGCATAGGGATGAAGTCAGGAAGGCAAAGGCAAAGGCATGGGTGAAGTTGAACTTAGCAAGGGATGCAAAGAATAACAAGAAGGGCTTCTATAGCTATGTCAACCAGAAAAAGAAAATCAAAGAAAATGTATCCCCTTGATGAGCAAGAATGGCAAGCTAGTAATGACAGACAAGGAGAAGGCTGAGGTTCTCAACAACCTATTTGCCTCTCTCCTCACAACTCCTGAGTTGATGGACCCCAAGACAAAGACCACTGGGGCAAAGTCATTGTACTGCCCTCACTGTAAGAGAAGATCAGGTTTGTGACCACCTGCGGAACCTGAACATACATAAGTCTCTGTGACCTGATAAAATGCAGTTCAGAGTCCTGAGGGAACTGGCTGATGTAGTTGCCAAGACACTTTCCATGATATTTGGAAAGTCCTGGCAGTGAGGTGAAGGCCTTGGTGACTGGAAGAAAGGAAACACTGCACCCATTTCTAAAAAGGGTAGGAAGGGGGANCTATGTCAACCAGAAAAAGAAAATCAAAGAAAATGTATCCCCTTGATGAGCAAGAATGGCAAGCTAGTAATGACAGACAAGGAGAAGGCTGAGGTTCTCAACAACCTATTTGCCTCTCTCCTCACAACTCCTGAGTTGATGGACCCCAAGACAAAGACCACTGGGGCAAAGTCATTGTACTGCCCTCACTGTAAGAGAAGATCAGGTTTGTGACCACCTGCGGAACCTGAACATACATAACTCTCTGTGACCTGATAAAATGCAGTTCAGAGTCCTGAGGGAACTGGCTGATGTAGTTGCCAAGACACTTTCCATGACATTTGGAAAGTCCTGGCAGTGAGGTGAAGGCCTTGGTGACTGGAAGAAAGGAAACACTGCACCCATTTCTAAAAAGGGTAGGAAGGGGGACCCTGGGACCTACTGACCTGTCAGTCTTACCTCTGTGCCTGAGAAAATCATGAATCAGAGGCTTGCAGGATGTCGGTGGTTGGAAGGGACCCAAAGAGATCATCGAGTCCAACTCCCCTGCCAGAGCAGGACCAGACAATCTAGCTCAGGTCACACAGGAATGCATCCAGATGGGTCTTGAAAGTCTCCAGCGAAGGAGACTCCACAGCCTCTCTGGGCAGCATGTGCCAGTGCTCTGGGACCCTTACAGGAAAGAAGTTTCCCCTTGTGTTGAGGTGNTACAGTGGGGGTGGTGAAACACTGGAACAGGTTTCCCAGAGAGGTAGGAGAAGCCCCATCCCTGGAAACATTCAATATCAGGCTGGACAGGGCTCTGCGCAACTTAATGTAGTCTCTGCTCACTGTGCTGGGGTTGGACTTTTAAAGATTCCTTCCAAACTAAAGCATTCTATGATTCTAATAAATCAAATACATTTTCACTAGATTATGTTTTCCACCTATTTATGTGGTCACAACAGAAGACAGAAATACATTATGAAGGCTGCTCTCCATGTTAATCTTCACAAAACCTCACCAAACAAAATCCAGCATGTACTTCACTTTGTTTCATATCAACCATAGGGATAAGGCAGTGCAGACAGCTACATGGCATTCTGATAACAAGATTATCAACCTTGCACTAACCTTCAAGAGAAGTAAGGAATCATTACAATCTTCCACTGGAATCAATAATAAACAAGTGTGAGCCAAGTGAATTCTTTTTTTCTTTCTTTTGATGGTATTTCTTTCTTGTTTTCATTGAATCTGGCTCACTGACAGAAATGAGGGTGCCCGTTAACTTCCCTTTAAAATATAGGATTCTCTTTCTTCTGAAAGAGAACTTTTGAACTAAAACTTATTGAAAACTGCTCTAGCTCAACTAAGTGCTATGTGAGGTGCATGCTGGGCAGGATTCTTCTGAATATCTCCATATATTTTTAGTTTATCTTGAAGTATTATATATAGACCTTTAGGTCTCAAATCTAACATGCTTACACTGATTCTCTCCTCTGAATCAAAAGGGAGAATAGTACTGAATGCTCCATGGCTGGAAACTAGCAGATTTCAATATCTTCCTCTAGTAACATAGAGGTAGGTGGATTTCTGTATCACTTTACAAGGAGATGTCATCTGCCCTAGTTTATATTTTCTGGCTTGGTTGGGCACATGTCAGTTTCATTATCACCATCCCAAACCTATGTATATCATGATGTTATACAACCAAATTTGGTACATTCTGAAAGAAGCAAGATGTAGTTACTTGGTTTGGAATTGTGCCGTCAGAGATCAGCATCTGGTGAGAGTGACTAGTCAGAGTTTAAGACAGGAATATGGGCTCTAGTTTCTGGACCAGTAAAGAACCTCCTCAACAGAAACTCCATCAGCACCCCTGAAATGGAGAAGTGCTCTGTGATCTTTGCAAGCTGGTCCCAGAGTGAGTATGTGGAAGGAAAGAAGAAGAGGGCTGTTCCAGTAAAGACAGGGAAGACAGAAAAGTATGAGAAATATGAGGAGAAATGTGGGGGGAAAACAGTAGCAATCTGTATTTCCTAGAGAGATGTAGTCTTACAGTATGTACAGCTTCTAAAGGACAAGCCAAGCTGATTATTTCTGACAGCAAATAGTTATTCAACCAAACCTTTAGCCCTGCACTTCACCAGAGTACTCTGGTACATGCATATGCTCCCCAAACCCCTAAAACTTGATTTAACGTGGGTTTTTTTTAAATGAAAATAGAACTCCTCAACAAATGTGCTTCCTTAAATTAGGTATTAGCCAGTAATACTTACTTCATAAAGGCCATTGGTGATTCTTAATACAGGCGTAGGGATCCTGTGGCATCACTTAGAAATGGCAAGTGCTAGCAAGAAACAACACAACTATGTGGTATTTTCAACATGCCTGTGGTTCCCTAAGCAAGTGCCAACAGCTCTTGCAGTGAAGCAGAGTGTGCTACCCACCTGATCAGGTGTGCTGAGTACTGCAGTGCTGCTCTTGGATATAGCAATGTGCTTTATACCCAAAGCAGACTGATTTGACAGCTACTGTGAACATTCTGAGGTCACAGTACAACACAACCCGTTTCAGCTACACAGAGAAAGAGCTTGTGTTTCTCAGGGTGGTGACTTGCCCCTGTGTAAAACTGAACTTACTGACACCCCATGGACTCATTCATTGCTAGATGTGTGCCCTTCATGTAAAGCCGGCAACGCTCTTCAGGTTGGGGCTTTCCAATTATAGCTTTGACAACCCAGTTCAGAGAGCCCAGGGGAAGAGACAAGAGTACTTTGCTAATTGATGCTCATACACTAGGGAGAATTGTCTACAGCAGAGTTTTCTCTTAAAGTGGACTAGGTCAGTTGGATGGCAATTGCACTAAGTCAAACAGTAATTCTCCTAACCAGACTTTCTTTCCCTAAATTTATTACATAATCACAACGGCATTACCACAGTGGGGAAATGATTTACTCCAAGTTTGGGGTAATCAGCACTGAAACAGAATGTGTGAATTCAATTTCAGCTGCTGCTGTATGCAAGTTTGAAGCTGCTCGGAACTAGCTGATAATCTCGCTTGGCCTGTTGCATAATCTAAGACACAGATTTCCCTTTGGTAAGGGACTGAACACACCGTGCTCAAGAACTTTTGTTTGCACAGTACAGCCAGTACTTGGCTAATATATACATTTCAAAAAGGCATTCAGTCTTCTTACGATGGCCTGGAGGAGAATTTACCACTTGTTACATTTTGTCCTCAATTGCATAAACCCAATCATAAGCTTTCCATAGGGACACTGTCTCACTCAGTACACAGGACAAAATCACTCAGGCAGCAGCTATTCAGTATTTTATTTTTGCCCATTTTATTTGATGCATAGCCCTAAAAGTCTTCTTTACTGCACATTATTCCACCTCTGCTCTGAAGGCAAAATGATTGAAATTGATCATTTTACAGGCTTTTCTATAGCACTCATCAGATGCTTCTAACTTGTTATGTGCAATTTCCTAGCTTTTGGAAAAAGTATATAAAGGAATGCCATGAGGCATCTTGAAACTACTGCCAGGATTCATAACAGCAGGGCTAAACCAGAACTTTGCTACCTTACAGGTGTAAACTTAGAGAATCGTAGAATTGTCAGGGCTGGCAGGGACATCAAGGATCATCCAGTTCCAACCCCCCTGCCATGGGCAGGGACACCTCACACCAGATCAGGTTGCTCAGAGCCCCACTCAGCCTGGCCTTAAAAACTTCCGGGGATGGGGCTTCCATCACCTCCCTGGGCAACCCGTTCCAGGGTCTTACCACCCTCTCCTAACCCTCTCCTAACATCCAACCTCAATCTACCCATTTCTAGTTTTGCTCCGTTCCTCCTAGTCCTATCACTACCTGACACCCTAAAAAGTCCCTCTCCAGCTTTCTTGTGGGCCCTCTTCAGATACTGGAAGGCCACAATAAGGTCTCCTTGCAGCCTTCTCTTCTCCAGACTGAACAGCCCCAACTCTCTCAGAGAGTCTGTCTCCATAGCAGAGGTGCTCCAGCCCTCTGCTCATCCTCGTGGCCCTTCTCTGGACACCTTCCAGCACATCCATATCCCTCTTGTAACAGAGGCTCCACAACTGGATGCAGTACTCCAGGTGGGGTCTCACCAGTGCAGAGCAGAGTGGGAGAATCACCTCCCTCAACCTGCTGCCCACACTTCTCCTGATGCAGTCCAGGCTCTGTTTGGCTTTCTGGGCTGCAAGTGCACACTGCTGGCTCATGTTGAGCTTCTCATCCACCAGCACCCCCAAGTCCCTTTCCTCTGGCTGTTCTCAAGCCAGTCACTGCCCAGCCTATATCAGTGCTTGGGACTGTCCCAACCCAGATGCAGGACCCTGCACTTGGTCTTGTTGAATCTCACGAGGTTGGCTTGGGCCCACCTCTCCAGCATGTCAAGGTCCCTCTGAATAGCATCTTGACAGCCTGCCATCATGGCCAACCTAAAGGAGATGAGGCACGTGATTAAGCAAGTGATTTTCACTAGATATTTCCTGCTGCCAGGATGGGAAAATGTAGTGTTACAAGGAGACTGAAGGCTATAGAGTACAGGATCATGTTCCTTTTTCTTTCTTGTAAGACTAGCCCCTTTAATGCGTCCTTTTGAACGTGCCCACCCTCCAACCCATGTGTCTCAGTCTGGTTATTTAATCCAGTCTCATTCTTCTTATCTACGCAGTCTTATCCAATGTTACCTATCTTATCTTATTTTTCATCTAACTTTATCTCATTTTGTTATTGAGTTTATCTTTCCCATTTGTTATTTGCTTATAGACCAGGCCTCTGCTCCCACATTTCCCATCTCACTCTTTTTCACCTGTCCTAAACTTCATTTCCATCCCTTGCCTTAGAGATGATGGAGTTCACTGGGGTTTAAAAGGAAAGAGCATTCACAGGCTCCTTAGAGGTTTCAGAAATACATATTTACTAAGCCAGTGTAAACCAGGGTTTTTTTAAAGGCCAAACTTTCAGAATTTTTTTAAAGTTTTGTTTTTAAACTTGGATAACCTAGGAAGGATTTTCTTAAGTATGGTTAGAAGCACATTAATCTTAGAATCATAAAATGTCAGGGGCTGGAAGGGACCTCAAAAGGTCACCTGGCCCAGCCCCTCTTGCCAGAGCAGGATCACCTAGAGCAGATCACACTGCAATGCATCCAGATGGTTCTTGAATATATCCAGAGAGGGAGACTCCACAGCCTCCCGAGGCAGCCTGTTCCAGTGCTCTGTCACCCTCACAGTGAAAAAATTCTTTCTCATACATAGCAAAGATGACCCATTCCAAACAAAACCTGAAGATACTAAAGGTTGTAATGAATATGTCACAGAAACCTTCAAGGTCTCTTCTTTAGGCTCATTTTCAGAAACAGTGAAGCCATGTTGGGTGACACTTTGCAAAGTAAGCTGGGCCAGAACAGATGTGCATCTCAGATGTGCAGAAACTTTTATCCAAATTAATATAGTTTCAAGCAACTGAAATGGAAAGACACAGTATGTGGTTCTGCCTATAAAATAAGAGGAAAATGAAAGCTATTAGCATCGTCTTGGCATCTAACATAATGCAGGCTCTGATATCAATGACTTGTCTGAAATCACGACTCTAGCTGAGCAAAGAATGCCATTCCATCTTGCCAGGTATTTACTGACTGATTTTGTAAAGATTGGATCACAGCAACTAAATAATATTATTGTCCTGTATAAATCTGATATGTACATAGCAGTTTTGTAACCTTCAACACATGTACCAGCTATTCATTTGCTGAGTTTGCACTGAACATTTATTATTACCAAGTATCTCACCCCTTGCCTGTAGGTTCTCTCTACATTCTCTCAGTGATAACTTCACTTTATGTTTGTCCTCTCATGCACTGACACCACACCTTCAGTTTTGGAGTTGCCTGTAAACCTCATCAGGTCCAAAGTTATGCTAGGAAATACAAATCTTCTAGCAAAGACACAAAGTGGTCACAAAGATATAGAATCTTGTAAAAATTACATTAGTCAAGAAAGACTTCTAAAATCCTAGAGAGATCTAATAAGGGTTACAGTTAACAAGACACATTAACTATTTGAATTTCATAGAATTTCATAGAATCACAGAATGCCAAGTTGGAAGTGATCCCAAGGATCCAACTGTTTTAGGTGACAGTGTAATTGAAATTACATGGCCCAGCACCCAGTCAAGCCAAGTGTTAAACCTATCCAATGCAGGGGAATCCACTACTTCCACTGGGAGATTATTCCATTGTCTAACTGTTCTCATGGTGAAATTTTTTCTTGTGGATTCCAGTCAGAATCTCCAGGAGTAACTTGTACCCGTTATTCCTTGTCCTGGTAGCCACCCTTTACAGAATCATAGAATCACAGAATCAGCCAGGTTGGAAGAGCCCTCCAAGATCACCCAGTCCAACCTATCACCCAGCCCTATCCAATCAACTAGGCCATGGCACTAAGTGCCCCATCCAGTCTTTTCTTGACCACCTCCAGGGACAGCGACTCCACCACCTCCCTGGGCAGCCCACTCCAATGGCAAACCACTTTCTCTTATGTACTGGTATATAAGAGAAGTGGGTCTTGGTTTTCCACAAAGCTTGCTGTATTACTATTATTAAGCTCTGTGTCTGTAAATAAGTTTGTTTCAGGGATGGTGCAACAGGAAAAATACTTGCTGGATAGGAGTGTTACTAAAAAAACCAAACCACAAATGTGGAGTCACTGTCCCTACTCAAGGTTGGAGCCCAACCACAGCTTAAGACAATAACAGATTCATTTGATCACAAACTCACAGTACACCTTGATTTGAGTAGACACAAGACACTAGCTCAAGGTTTCTGAATCCTGTACATATCTGTATTCCATAGTTATTTAGTTTGGATATGTCAACCATCAGTGTAATGCTTATTTAAAATGCATAACAAGTAGTAGGAAAAGCAGAAAAGACAAAGCAGACTTTCAAAACTATCAGCCTTTGTCAATTAAATTATTTAGTCTTGACACAAGTCCTAATTAGTTAAAAACATTCAATCCAGTCTTAAAATAGAGGTTCAAGCTACCAAATTTATTCTTGGAACAGTCACTTGCTCTCAGGATTAGGAAGACAATGGCATCCAGAGCAGGCATGAGCCCTCCCCCCTCTTATTACAGTTAATCAGGAACATAAAGACTCTAATGGAGCTGAGCTCCTGCAAACTCACCAGGCTGTGCATAATTTCCACTCCAGCTGGATTCACTGTGAGCGCTTCATCATACAATTGCCTAGCCTCCTCCAAATTGCCTTTCATCTCTGTGAGCCTCCCACGCATGTACAGTACAGCATGAGATGTGGGGAAAAGACTAGCTGCCTCCTGGATACAAAAGCCTGCTTCTTTGAGATGCTGTTGTTCCATGAAGAGTTCAGCTGAAAAAGAAAACAGAAACAGAAACCGAAAATCACTCTATTGTTGGTTAAAATAAGTCAGAGACCCTTCTTCGCATTCATTACATAACATCTTTCTTAAGCATATTAAAACTTGAGGTGATGATCCTGCACAGTCCTTGCTACTGTGGTTAGTGCTTACTATCACAAGTGGATTCACCTGAATGGATCCTTTTTTCAATGCTAAGGGCTCTATACAGATGTTCATGGACACCTTTAGGTGTCCTGACAGAGGGTGGCTTTAAGGATTTCTCACTCAGGAATGTAAACAGTGCTGAACTGAGCCCTGAGGAAACAGGGCTGGTAGCCACTTTGAGCCATCATGTATTTCCAAATAATCTGGGAAAAAAAAGAACAGAATAAGCCATCACTGTCTGCTGAGAATTTTAAACACGTCGGAGTAACAGGATACATCTGACTGCACTGGACATTAGATAACTTATTCAGAAGAGTACTTTGACATTTTAAGATGATTAAAAGTGTTTCTCTGTGCTTGTCTAGTTTGTGAGATAGCTGTCTCTTCAGAGACTATTAAAATAAAAAGGCTTTTATCACAGAGACCTATTTATATTGTGTATTCACACATTTGCTTCCTCATATATACTGTACAGAAAAACAAACCAGAGGTCTTGGAAGAGACTGCTTAGTCATCAACCTTCTTTAATTATCAGTGACTATCTTAGTGTCTCAGAAAAAAAAAAATAATGCAACAAGCATACTAACATGCTTGACTATCAACTTGTTAATAAAACAATTCTCACATTAAACAAATCCCATGAGATAGCTCATGGTTAAACTAACATTTCTCAGGATTTGGAACAGATCATTGTTGGACTGGATGATCGTTGTGTTGGATGAGATGATTGTTGCCGGTTCCTTCCATCTGAAATAGTCTATTCTAATTCTGGATTTATTATGCATTGGATTTGTACAAAAGGCTTCAAAAGAGATACTCCATTTCACTGTCACATGTAACTGAAATGGGAAACTGTTTTTTTTTAATACATATGTATGTACACATGTATGCACTTATTTATATAAATCTCTCTCTTCATACAGCAGCCATTGCTCTTTGGTCCATAACTTGCTTGTCTTCCACACAATACAGATTCAGATAAATAATTCTGACATCAGATACAGTTGCAATGCCCTAACTTTGAAGGTAGCAAATATTCTCAGGAAGTCTCTGTGATGGTGGGAGGTTAGACTGAAGATTCCTCTTAAATAGCNCATGGAGCTTCACAGCAGGAAGACCATCACAAAAGCAGTCCTGCCTGACACCATGGAAAGGTTCCTCCTTGGCCTATCTGACATGAGACTGGGACCAGCACTTCTACTGGCATATTGAAAATGATCATATACAGAAATGACAGCATGGCTGAACACCCATTCACTTCTGAAGCGGTTCTTCTAGAACAAGGATGAGACACTGTCAAGAAAACACTTGAATATTTCTAGGTTTTGATACAGATAAATGCTATTCTCCCAAGGCTGTCAATATTAGTTGCTTGGTAAGAGCTATATTCTTTAAGAATGACTCATATACATTTCTCTGGTTAATCATTATACAATCTCAGTGTGCATCCCTTCCCTTGGCTCCAAGAGACTGCAGCTATCTATAAGAACAGGAAGCAAGGCCATGTACCTCATCAAGCTGAGTACATGCTCGGTCTTATTCAAAGGTTTGTGGGAGAACAGTATTTCACTTGCACTTCCCAAGAAACCAAGCATTCTCTTGCCAAGTGCTGCATAGAAGCTGATGCTGTGTATGTGGCAATAATAAGGACAGGGATGTACAAAGTGATGTTTCTGAGCTTGATGATAAACATTTGCAAAGTTAGCACAAATTTAGTGGCATAAATGAAGGGGTGAAATCTTGGCCCTGTCTGAAGTCAGCAAAAGTTCTGGGTACTTCCATATTAAAAGCTCTATTAGCAACTAACAGTATAATGTGGGTTGTTTCAATTCAGAAAAGAACTGGGAGTAAGGGGGTTTAGATGTGAAATCATGCACAGTTGGTGTTACAATGCAAACAAAAAGGAGAGCACTTAGTCTCTCTTTCAATGGTGCCTGTAAATCTTCTTTGGTAATAACAATTGTTTAAAGGAAGTGCTCCAACAGAGAATCTAAGTAAGATCTACAAAATATATTTTATGGCATGGTAATGTGGCATGTTAAAGTTCAGTCCATTTCTTTGCGAGCTCAATAGTCAATAAAAAATGATTTAATGGTGTGGGAGGCTTAATTTGCATAACAAAAGAATGAGAGGTGCCTTTGGGTTACAAAAGGAGTGCACCCACCCAGCTAAAAATAGACATTAAGGAAAATCGTTTAGGACTGCATTAAAATATTTTCTGTAAACTCATTTTTTTGTTTCCATTACATACTCATTTTATTTACAGATTAACAAGATATGCTTATGTAACATCAACTACAAACATAACTAGAGGCAGAAATCAAACCCAAAAAAGAGTAATTAAATTTATCATGGTAATACTGATGCCCCCTCAATAGTACTGAAAGTATTAAAACACCTGCTTTTGCTTTATCTGAGTTAGCAGCTTCCTGTCCACTGGGTTATTCAGCATATCTCCTCCTATCACCTAATTATGCTAACCAAATTAGCAGCCTTTGTGAGGAAGTTCTGTTTTAGAGTCATGGCACCCAGTTCCACTCCTCAGGCTGACACAGGCACAACATCTTTAGTTTTTATTGTGTAAAAGGTTCAATACTTCAGGGAAACCATTTATGAGCCTCCAACTGTGGGACTACATCATTCATGGTACTGACATTCTTCACAGCTTTGAATCTAAAGCCCCAAGGTTTGCAAGCTTCCTTGCTCTCTTTCATTTAACACCATCTTCATAAGAACTTAAACAAATTTACATTCTATTTTAAACTAAGTACCACTAAATGCTCCCTAAATGCTACTGAGCAAAGAGAGATGATCATCCTGGATCTATCACCTCCCCTATCAGCCTTTTTGGAGCAATTTGGAAGTATTTCCACATTTTTACCTATACTTATGGGCTGCGTCAATGCACTGTATGCAAAGACAGGATGAATTGTGCAGAAGTCTCCTTTCATTCACTGACTGAAGCTTGAGTCTACACCCACTGAGACCATGAACAACTATCAAGTGGACTCCAAGATCCAGCCTAGCATGATTAAATTATTTCTTATATTCATTTTATGCTTCCCTTCTATGCTGTCTTGCAGTACCATCCAACTTACTCTACTGTTCTTCCAAACAACTGCAGTCTCCTTTCGTGGCTATGGCCTCCATTATCTTGACTTGCAACTAGACATCCACTCATACTTAGGTTAGGGTCCTTATGTTGGGTCGACTCCTTGAGAGCAGCACACATCTCAACTCAAGTTATCATTAGCTCCCAGTACAAGCTCCAAGTTCTTCCAACTGTTTCTGCTAGCATTTAAGACCATCTCCAGTGAAGATCCTTAATCAAGTGAGAATTGCCAGAAGCATATTATCTACTCACTCTCCAGATCAGTAACCAATGCGCACACCAAGAGCACTTCCCAGAACACTGCCAAAGCCAGGTCTCCAGGCTCCTATTTTTTGTGCCCGAGATAAATAATTTGACAGAGGTCTGCTAGGGAGTCCAGAGAAGTAACAGTGTAATCAAGTCATGTCTGCATCACATTGCTAGTCCGAGGAAAAGTGCTGCTTGCCATCACCTTGAACACTGACTTCCTAAGTGTTTCAAAGCAGTGTCAGGAGTGATTGTGCTTGTCACCACAGAAGCAGCAGCAACTGTAATTCTAGCACAAAAAAAAAAATNCTTGACTATCAACTTGTTAATAAAACAATTCTCACATTAAACAAATCCCATGAGATAGCTCATGGTTAAACTAACATTTCTCAGGATTTGGAACAGATCATTGTTGGACTGGATGATCGTTGTGTTGGATGAGATGATTGTTGCCGGTTCCTTCCATCTGAAATAGTCTATTCTAATTCTGGATTTATTATGCATTGGATTTGTACAAAAGGCTTCAAAAGAGATACTCCATTTCACTGTCACATGTAACTGAAATGGGAAACTGTTTTTTTTTAATACATATGTATGTACACATGTATGCACTTATTTATATAAATCTCTCTCTTCATACAGCAGCCATTGCTCTTTGGTCCATAACTTGCTTGTCTTCCACACAATACAGATTCAGATAAATAATTCTGACATCAGATAGCAGATTTGAAACATATTTCTGCAGTCTGAACAACCCAAGAGTTAAAAATTCATTCCTTTCAAATCTTGTTTGCTGTTATCCAAGATGCAGCAGCTAACTCCCACAAGCAGACTGCTCCATATCGCTTGGTTGTGTGTGCCCACCTGGGCTAAAGCACTGATCTGCTCTTGTCCAGCCCAGAAACAGTGCTGCAAAGAAAAGGGGCCAGTGCAATGCAGCCAGATGCCCAGCAGGATAGTACAGTGGGGCACTGCCCTTTCACACTTTAAGAAAGTGAGAGCACCTGTGAAAATGTGTAGGGAGATGGTATCTGTTCCACATCATCTGCCTTCACGAGCTATTAATGCTTGTTACTGAAGCAGCCCTTAGCCAGCAACCCACTCCCTCTGAGACAGCTCGGCCTTCAGCAACGAATACAGAACTATTACTATGATAAATGGTTCCCTCACTGCCTTTCCTTGCTGGCAGGTGACGGTTAGTCATTGTTCCATGTTATGACACCACCTTGTCATGCAGTAGCTTACCAATTCATGGGCAGATTAGATGAAAGATGCCTCAAGCTGTATTTTCACTGCAATAAATTCATTTGATGCAAATCTTTGACACAGAAATGAAGAGCAGAAACTGCCACATGTTCCTACCCACCTAAGCTCAGCCACTTGCTCTTTTGAATAAGGCAACAGATTTACATCCTCAAATCCGGCTGGCTTTGCATTACATAACTGGTAATAAACTGCAGTCAGGGGATCTGTCTTTTGAATTCCCAAGCTCTGGGTCTCACAGGGGCTGAAATGGTCACTAAATTTCTGTATTTACAAATGCAGCATTAGAGTGAAAGTTCCTGGAAGTGACACAGAGCTATCACAAGCTACATTATATACTAAATGGCACAGTCAAAAGTTTACTTGAAGTACTAGAAGATAGCTGGTTCCTTTATGTGAAATGGGGCTGGTGAGGAAACAGTTCTCTTCCAACAACTCAGAGGGCTGGAGCATGACTCCTGTGAGGATGGACTGAAAAAGTTGGGGTTGTTTAGTCTGGAGAAGAGGAGGCTCCCAGGTGATCTTATTGTGGCCTTCCAGTATCTGAAGGGGGCCTACAAAAAAGCTGGGGAGGGACTTTTTAGGATATCATGTAGTGACAGCACTAGGGGCAGTGGAGCAAAGCTGGAGTTGGGGAGATTCAGACTGGACGTGAGGAGGAAGTTCTTCACCATGAGAGTGATGAGACTCTGGAATGGGTTGCCCAGGGAGGTGGTTGAGGCTCCATCCCTGGAGGTGTTTAAGGCCAGGCTGGATGAAGCTCTAGCCAGCCTGATCTAGGGTAGGGTGTCCTTGCCTATGGCAGGGGGGTTGGAACTAGATGATCTTTGTGGTCCCTTCCAACCCTAACTGATTCTATGATTCTAACTTCAACAACTACTGCTGTATCATGGAACAGTATCGGATCCCAGCTTTCTGGCAAAGCCAGTAAAGATCTGTCCCAAACCTGATAAACACCTTTAATATCAGACCTAATGACTTGACTGGGATTAGGATCACCAAAGGTTCCAAGGAAGGAAGAGTATTTAAGCACCCATAAGCAATCTGTGCATTTAGAAGCTGCGCTTGGTCAGTCGAGGGGCTGGGGAGGTACCTGGTTGTGCTCTGGGCTCCCGCTGCGGTGCCTGCTGTGTGGCCCTGGGCCCGCTGGGCTTGAAGATTCCAGCTCCCTAGTTGCAACAACACATTCTGGTGGAACAAAGTCCATTTCCTCTAGCACGGCTTCCCCTCCCCAACCCAGGAATTGGCCCATACAGAATAAAATAAATAAATCTTGAGCATTTTGTGAAGGAAAAAAAAAAAAAAAAAAAAAGGACCGTGTTTACAAAANTTCTGGTGGAACAAAGTCCATTTCCTCTAGCACGGCTTCCCCTCCCCAACCCAGGAATTGGCCCATACAGAATAAAATAAATAAATCTTGAGCATTTTGTGAAGGAAAAAAAAAAAAAAAAGGTTCCTGCTGTACATAACTCGAGGGAGCAGATGTTTTTCCATTAGCTCACTGTCCTCTGCTGCGCTGGCTCTCTGTACATTTCTTGTTTGTGGCACGTTCATTACAATAGTTTATGCTAGGCTAAACTTCAGGATGTTAAAGAGAGACAGCAGATAGCCCACCCCAGCCCTGCTGTGACTACATGGAATAGTTATCCTAGTGATTTTTCTTTAAACGCTCGTTTAAATTAGCCTTAGGTCTACCTGGTGAGGTTTGCAGACTATGCTTAGCAGGCAGTTAGCCAATCCTAGATCAAATTACCAGACCTACTTTGCTGTGAGTGGCCATATTTGGTAAAGTATTGAGTTAGTCAAGAAGCTAAATTGTCAGATATAAAGTACTAGTAAAGACAAACAAAGTGGACATTGTAGTTAAAAGTAAAGCTTAAAATAATATAGCAACAGGAGCTGGAATATTAGAACCCTTATTAAAACCGGCTTGCAGCATTCTAAAATGCCCTGGGGACAAATAAAGCATATGGTTATTACTGCCTGGAAATATAATCACACCTACATCAGATTAAAAAAAAAAAAAAAAAAAAAATTACTCCAGTTACCCAAAGAGTGTAAAACTATGAAACTATTTCTTTTCAGTACTGACAGACTTTGCTCTGCGTCAAAAGTGAGCCTATAAAAACAGCCAAATGACGGTAAATTTTAGTAATATATTTGAACCATTCCGAGTGCATTTCACAAACAGCACAATCGTATTTTCTAAACAAAACTGAGGAGGAGGAGGAATGATTTTTAAAATTAGTTAAGGAGTAGAAATAGTTACTAGGTTAGACATTTCTCTTGGTAACACACGAAGCATTACAACCAATAATCTCTACAATTCCTCTTGCACCTTTTCCTGCAACAAGAGGTGGAAGGGGTTAACAAGCATTACTAATGCCACAGAGTTTCTTCTCTCAAAGCTGAAGTCAAGTTCTCATTCATGAAGAACAGAAGAGGGAGAAACGAGCATGTGGACCACCTTCTTCTGGAGGTGCACCGCCACAGCACATACACTGCAGCATCCTTCCTGAGTACTGCCTGAAATGAACAGTTTCTCAGAACTGAGGCCAAGAACAAGGTTTAGACTTACTAATGTTGAAGTCTAATGAAATTACTTTCTCCTTTTAAGAAGCCATTAGATTTCAAGAGGACTAAGGCGTTATTGTTAAAAGAGACCAGACAAGCTGTGTTAAGAGTCTGCTGTAGAACACTTGCAAACAAAGCATGCTCATTAGCATTTCAAGCACGCCCGCTGTAGGGAGTGGACAACCTCTCTAGGCTTTGGGGACAGCAGAGCTCCTACTCTTCCAATGGTAACTGTAACTACGTGTAGAGAAAAGAGGAAGACACGGAAGCCCACTGAGGAAATCTGCTAAATTTCCTGCTGCAGATGACTGTACTCCCAGCAGATCCTAAAAGAGATGGCTGGACTTAAGATTAACAGTGAGAATTCACAATTCTATTTTGTTGTGTGAAAGCAAAGAAGAGGACTCTTTCCACTGACCATGGATTCCTCAAGTAGCTCTTTGGTTGCTTAGATAAAGTTTAAAAAAAAATATCTTGTCAAAGTTTATTAAGCATTGTTGCAGTGAAAGACAGGGTGCAGCATTCATTACAGTGCAGCACAACTGCATTTAGCAGCTGCATTTCCAGAGCTTCTCCTTTATTATCTTCCCTATTCAGTTGTGTTGGTCATAAACTCAGAAAAGTTACAATTAAACCCACTAAGTCTACAACCTCTCCTTATGTGCACAGTAAGTACCTTTATCACAGCATTAAAGAGATTAACTATTTGCACAGGGTTCACAGCCTTGCCTTCAGCCAATATTAAAGGTGCTAATTGTGAGACCCATTCAGAGCATAACAAGGGCCCTCCAGCAGCTCCAAGAGACTGAGTATGCTTCTCTACAAGACAGGAGCTCCTATTGCAGCTGCAGGTAGAGGATGATACAGTAAGCATTCCCATAAGCACCATCTGATAGTTACCACCCATTAACAGTCCCTTTTGCAAGTGTATGTTGGCTTTGTAGCCTGGCCTGGCTGCTGGAGGGCTGCAACAACATCCTCACATGGCTATGGGATAGCTGATTTTGTATACTCCTTTCTAACCTAAGTGCAGAAAGCTCTGACCAAATCAAATTGGTGTCATTTGTTTTCATGCCCTGGGATACAGAGGCACAGGAACTGTAATGGCACTAACGGAGCCCAGCCACAGCTGCAGCCTGGTGTCCATAGCCACACACAGAGAGACATGGCAAGCTGCATCCTCTTAGTGTTTGAAAAGGACAGATGCTTTGTTATAAAAATTTACAGTGGTATGAGGTTAGGAAATCGTAATAATTTTATCTAAAGATTTATGATTCATGCAAAGAAAGGTTAAAGGGTTAATGACAACAAAAACAATACATGAGTCATTTCCCAAAGGCAGATTAACATTTTTCCCTTTAGAGATAGGACACTGAGGTATGAAAGAGCTAGGCAACTTGCCTAGAGTCACAAGATGACTCACTGACTGAAAAAGGGCAAGCCCTAGCTAAACCTGTTAGAAACATACAGCATATTGATGCATCTCTTTCATGAATATGAAGGCACTCTAGGCCAGGAATCAGCAGTGATATGCTACTCGCCTGTTGCTTTCCACAGCTCTTAACTTTGGGGTTGTGGTGGGTTAGGAACTTAAGCCCCCACATTATTGAAATTTACTAGAAGAGCTCAGATGGCTTGGAAGATAAAGCTGTATTTACAGCAAGGCAAAATTTACAAGCATATATACTATCTATCTATCTATCTATCTATCTATCTATACACAAGTATTTACAATTATATACAAATTAGTGTGATGGTTTGGGAGTTCCCTGCCCCCCCATGCCATGAAAATCATCCAGACTAGAATCAGCTGGATGGAAGTTAAGGATTGAAGCTATATTTACAGCTTAGCACAATATACAAGCAGATATATGCACAATATACAGGAATATTTACAGAAATATACAAGTTAAAGGTAATACAGAAACACAGCAGAAGCCCAGAAGACACATCAACTCCCAGAGACTCTCTGTCTTATCTTGTCCTTGTTTTTATACATCTCAGCAGTCCTATGAGTGGACATCACCATTGTTTTTCTTTTCACAGCCTATAATCTATTTTTTTTCATTAAAATATTCGAATTAGCCTCAAACCAACACAATTAGAAAAAATATGGAAATCCAAATTCCCTCCCGGACAAAGAAATTGCCCAGAAGGGGCTCAAAGCCTTTCTTTTTTTTCTCTTCCTTCCCAGGCAGAATCCAAAACAACCAGCAAAGTTTATTTGTTAGCCAAGATCAGCAGAAGATCTGCAATCCCAAGCACAAATAGAGGCTGGGCAGTGACTGGCTGGAGGACAGCCCTGAGGAGAGGGACTTGGGGGTGCTGGTGGATGAGAAGCTCAACATGAGCCAGCAGTGTGCACTTGCAGCCCAGAAAGCCAAACAGATCCTAGGCTGCATCAGGAGAAGTGTGGGCAGCAGGTTGAGGGAGGTGATTCTCCCCCATGACTCAGCTCTGGTGAGACCCCACCTGGAGTGCTGCATCCAGTTGTGGAGCCTCTGTTACAAGAGGGATGTGGAGATGCTGGAGTGTGCCCAGAGAAGGGCCGCAAGGATGATCAGAGGGCTGGAGCTGCTCTGCGATGGAGACAGACTGAGAGAGTTGGGGCTGTTCAGTTTGGAGAAGAATAGGCTCCAAGGAGACCTTATTGTGACCTTCCAGTATCTTAAGGGGGCCTACAAAAAAGCTGGGGAGGGACTTTTTAGGATATCATGTAGTGACAGGACTAGGAGCAGTGGAGCAAAGCTGGAGGTGGGGAGATTCAGACTGGACGTGAGGAGGAAGTTCTTCACCATGAGAGTGGTGAGACCCTGGAACAGGTCATCCAGGGAGGTGGTGGCAGACCCATCCCTGGAGGTGTTTAGGGCCAGGCTAGATGAGGCTCTAGCCAGCCTGGTCTAGGGTAGAGTGTCCCTGCCCAAGGCAGGGGGTTTGGAACTAGCTGATCCTTTTGGTCCCTTCCAACCCTGACTGATTCTATGATTTTATGAAGATATTAGAGTGGATCGAAGGAGAAGTGAAGCAGTGTCCCAGAACAAATTGGGACAAATTGTTTAGATTTTGGCTTTTTATCCCTTTCAGCAAACCAGTGAATGATGTAGACTTCATCATTATTTTCTTTTTACAACCAATGATCTAATGGCTCTCAATAAAATATTCCAATTAGCCTCAAACCAGCACAGGGGTGAGCTGTAACAGAAAAGTGTGTGATTACCTCAACTGTTCTTAACCATGCAGTTCTGTTTAATTGGTTGTTCACTTAACATCTGTTCTGAAAATTACTAACTTACTATGACTATACCAGTTCCTCCTTTCCCCTCCTTCTAGATGGGAAAGTACAGAGGGTCAGTGACACCATTTTGGACTATTGCACTCACTAAGGACAGTGTAAAATCTGATTCACTTCCAAGAAATCCACTGATTATTCAGGTACTGTGCCCTTCTCTTCAGAGAGTAAAGACTACCCAAAATACCTACATCTCTCCTTATCCTCAGGATACCAGAATACAGAGACATTCACATTACTGCGAGGAAAGGATGAGCAGTACTTCAACAAGAGCTCATTAAGCTGCATCCATAACAATAACTGACTTCAGTAATGAAATTACAAAGCAGTTGCTGTACGTATTTTCAGAATATCAATCCTGATTCAAATCCAGTTTAAAGTTAGCATGAAACAAAGCAAAGATTAAAAAAAAAAACAAACCAAAAAAAACCCAAACCAAAACCTGATTGCTCTAAAATATAATTGAGCGAGACAGAAAAGTTACAGCTTACAAAAATAAACTCTATCTGAAAGAATTAATTAACGCCTTTGAGAAAGACACTATTTACACTGGAAAGTAATAACAGCAATTCACAGCTAGGTCACAGCAAGCACTAAGCCTTTATTACTTTTGTCTTTCCACACAGCAGCAGAACTGTAAACTGCCTAGAGCTATCTGCAGGATGAGGACAGCAGATATCTGACTTCTCATCAAACTCCATTTTTTTTGCTCCCCCCCAGCCTTAAATCAGGAGCAAAACACTGCTAATATTTTTGAAGCCAACGACACACCATCAAAATTTACATATATACAAGTTATTAAGAGAACACCTGATTAGGAGAAGAGAAGGCTTCAAGGAGACCTTATAGTAGCTTTCCAATATCTGAAGGGGGCCTACAGGAAGGCTGGGGAGGGACTATTTACAAGGTCTTGTAATGACAAGACAAGGGGCAATGGGTTTAAACTGGCGGAGGGGAGATTTAGACTGGATGTCAGGAGGAAGTTCTTTCCAGTGAGGGTGGTGAGGCATTGGCACAGGTTGCCCAGGGAGGTTGTGGCTGCTCCCTCCCTGGAGGTGTTCAAGGGCAGGTTGGATGAGGCCTTGAGTAAGCTGTGGTAGTGGGAGGTGTCCCTGCCTATGGCAGGGGGTTGGAACTGGATGATC